>BQNB010114855.1:0-21674 GCA_026074375.1 Tanacetum coccineum
TAGACTTTTCCTGATTTGTTTGGTAATTTTTTATTAAGTAGGTTATTTTTAATCATTTTTCTAAAGTTTATATTTTCGAAAAATCATAAAAAATAGAAAAAGTTTCAGAAAATTTAAGAAAAAATAGTTTTTCGTTTTATAAAAAATACTTGTAGGTTTACATTCAGAAAAATCATTTTTAACACTTTAAAATTTTTATTTTCAATTTTGCTCTAGCTTCTTTAGGGGTTATTACTTCTTTGGTAGCTCAACACATGTTCTCTTTACCGGCTTATGCATTTATAGCACAAGACTTTACTACTCAAGCTGCGTTATATACTCATCACCAATACATCGCAGGATTCATCATGACAGGAGCTTTTGCTCATGGAGCTATATTTTTTATTAGGGATTACAATCCGGAACAGAATGAGGATAATGTATTGGCAAGAATGTTAGAACATAAAGAAGAACGAATGGCCCGGCATTCAATGCGGGTCGAAGCATATGGTTGCCGGGTTGGTTAAATGCTATTAATGAGAATAGTAATTCACTATTCTTAACAATAGGTCCTGGAGACTTTTTGGTTCATCATGCTATTGCTCTGGGTTTACATACAACTACGTTGATCTTAGTAAAAGGTGCGTTAGATGCACGTGGTTCCAAGTTAATGCCAGATAAAAAGGATTTCGGTTCCGTGCGATGGCCCAGGACGAGGCGGTACTTGTGATATTTCGGCTTGGGGCGCATTTGATTTGGCAGTTTTTTGGATGTTAAATACCATTGGATGGGTTACTTTTTATTGGCATTGGAAGCACATTACATTATGGCAGGGTAATGTTTCGCAGTTTAATGAATCTTCCACTTATTTGATGGGCTGGTTAAGAGATTATTTATGGTTAAACTCTTCACAACTTATTAATGGATATAATCCTTTTGGTATGAATAGTTTATCAGTCTGGGCATGGATGTTTTTATTTGGACATCTTGTTTGGGCTACTGGATTTATGTTTTTAATTTCCTGGCGTGGATATTGGCAGGAATTGATTGAAACTTTAGCATGGGCTCATGAACGCACACCTTTGGCCAATTTGATTCGTTGGAGAGAGAAACCGGTGGCACTTTCCATTGTACAAGCAAGATTGCTTGGATTAGCCCACTTTTCTGTAGGTTATATATTGACTTATGCGGTTTGTCTTGCCTCTATCTTCCCGGGACTCCTGCGGGCTAGAGAGATGGAACTACTGAAGCAACTCCCTCTGCTTCTGGAACTGTAAAAGGGTTGGGGGCAATCACTTTTTAGATCATGGCTTGTAATCCCGGAGCCTTTCCCTTAACTTTTAGCTTACCTAAGGTAATTTATTAAGAGAAAAAGTCTAGGATTGAGATCTGAGCAGGCATTTTTCCCTGGCTACGTTTTAGGGTGGTAATTGGTTGCTTGGTCGAGCAGCTGCCCTTGGCAAGGAAGGAAAGGTTTTCCACAGCATCCGTGGTTTTTACCTGTTCAGGTTACTACAATTAGCGTAGTTATTTGAAGGGCGGACTTCGGAGAGTACCGCTGCTCTTGTTTGAGTAGAATCCTGGTATCTTTCTATAATCGTCTTTGTGGCTCCTGTTGCTGCGGAGCCTCTGTGCTGTTGGTTTGACCCTGCCGGGTAACTGAATATTCTCATGTTCCGATTGTCGACAAAAAACCATCAAAGTGCTCCCCTTTTTTTCTAATAATAAGGTACGGCAATAAGTTTTTCAAAGCCCCAACAGGCATGCCCATGGTACCTGTGGAATCAACTGTATGCGTTTGGGTGAAAGTTCGTGGGTTTGGTGTAGTGAAAGAGAACAAGTAGCTTCAGTTACTGAACAGGGCAAGTATACCTAGGAAATCGAGATTGGGATCCCATTGATCCAGCGGAAGCAACGGCTAGGGCATGGACAATAACAGATCCGGAGGTAGACCTTCTACTAAAGTGGAGTCACCACCATATACTGAAAAAGAAGGTAGCAGCTACAGAATCCAGTTGATAACAAGAAGTCTCACTTTACTGGCTGGGAGTTCTACTTTCTACAATCGAGCATAAGCCCTCTTCTACTTGCTTTTCTCCCGTAGTAGCTTCACGTCCTCCCTTTCCTTTTGTATGGTACTAAAACGGAAAAGTGGATGCCCAGATATTGAGGAGTTCTTCCTTCAGATAGAAGCTGGTAATCCAAGCTATCTTGGAGTTTTCTTTTTGAAAAAAAAAAAAAGAAAAAGCGTCCCCCGCGAAAGTCAAAAAGGAAGAGCCTAAAATCATGCCCTTTTTCGAGCTTTCTGATAGTTAGTAGTACCTAGCCAAACCAAAGGCTGGAAAGAGCGTTTAGACTACTTATACCCCTCACTGGGAATCAGAGAAAGGAGAGGATAGGACCGGTATTAGCAGAATAGATGGCTTCCTAAGAATCCATCTGATGGTATTTAGTAAAGACTTGAATAGATGCCTTCCTTCATAAGAACAGGTAACCTGGTAGGTGAGTCACTCTCCGCTAACCTGGTAGGTGGGACTTGCTCTACTTTGACTTCTCTATTTCATAACACTAGCCAACCTGCGTACCTGGAAGGAGCTGACACTCGTCGAGAGGAGAAAGGGCAGGTTTTTGATCTAGTCTGATGCTTACAGGACATAGAATCACGTTTACGGATGAGTGAAGTTCTTGTTCATTTCTCTTTCTAAAAGGGAGTCTCAATGAGACCTAAGAAAGGTAATGAGTCTGAATGCCTTCATTGTATTGTTGCTGGCTACCTTTCACTTAGAAGCAATAATAGGAAGTCCAAGGCTGCCTTATCTTATGGGCAATGCCCCCTTTGCCGTAAAGAGTAGCCATATCCAGTGCGATCTCCTCATACTCAGGCGTCGCCTCAAATCCCATTTATAAACTCTACAACCGCTCCGGTCACACTGCACCACCCTTATTTAACGGGCCTTTAGGCTAAGGATAGATTGCCTGATAGACGAATTCGTCGACCGCCAATGCTCTAATAAGCTGTCTTTCTCCCAGGGCTTCTCCGCTAACAACCAGTCCAGCAACCCGACCGGTAGGACAAGAAGAGCTTCCCTTCCTAGTCCTAGATCCGAGTTACTAGCTTTCTAGACCGACGGTTGTAGGCCTCCCTCGGGTCGGCTTTAGTCGAGCTCCCCAACTCGCTCGACGGTACGACCTCTCCGACTAATAGACTTGATACCGTTCCGTTCCGCTCATGCTCCTTGAGAGGAAAGAAAGAGCTCGACTGTTAAGGAGAGGAAGCACTCCCTCCACTACCCCGCAAATCTAATGATGGACATGCAAGCAGTCCCGCTTATGTGAAGGTTTAGCCAAGTTTGAAGCCTCTCGAATGACTCAGCTAGTTTACTAGACCCTCTATTCCACCCCCTATCAAGTAAGGAGAGCTAGGTTGTATGACTTCCTGCCGGTCTTTGAAGCTATTAACTAATCTCTAGGGCAAGTAGGACTAGTCTTTATGGCCCTATTGATTTAGGAGTTGTTGCAACACTGGTTGTTGACGGTTGTTAGCGAGGTACGAGCAGGAGAGTGGCTAATGTCCCTCAGCCCTTGAAAGCCATTAACTAACCTTAAGAGCAATTAGGGCTGGTCTCTCTCTTAGGTTAGCCCGCTTCTCTCTTTTAAGAGCAATTAGAGTGGCTAATATTGCATATTTTTTGATATAATTACTTTGTGTAGGTTTTAGCTTATGGGTATAATTGTATTCAATTTTTTTAGGTTTTTATTCGTGTAAGACCGGTTAATGGTATGGAGGTTAGTTCGCAAGGCTACAACAGGTGTTTGAAACAGGAAAGTGCGCAATCCTTAACATGGGTTGGGCATCCTAAAAGTCGGTTTACATTTGACCATGTTGCGTGTGAAACAATCGACCAGGTAAATGATGTGTGTGGGGAACTGACACAGTTGGTCAAAGGGGGTTGTTGAGTGGTCAATTAACACTAAGATGCCGGTCTTGTTAAGTGTTAATCTAACAACGTTGTGTTTTGATAATGTACAAAAATAAGAACCCTGAATGACCACTAAGGCTCTAATGGTAGCTTTAAAAAAATTTAATTAAACTGCATTCTGTAGTTTTCCATCCATTTAGTGACCACAGTAGACAATGTGAAACACTGGACTAGAGGTGTTGGTTTCAGACCCAATAGCTTTGCTTGCCAAATCTGCAAGGTGGGGTTACGCTCGTTTAGCTACAGTATGAACGTTAATGCCTTGTTCATCAGATATCCTTTCCGTGTTTGTATAGCTATTATGGCCATTAGTTGCCATATGTTTATTCGTGCTGTAATAATGGCCATGTAATGCTGATGCAATCCAATTCTAGAGAACACAAAGGTCGAAGCTTGATAATAATGACTAGCATCCTAATGGGACAACTATAAGAAGTACGTCACGTTTAATAATAATGACTAGCACCCTTGAGTTGTCCTCCGTCGACTCTATGGGATTTGTCTACTATTACTTTCAGGTCAAATGTCTAATTAGTAGTTTCCAGTGTCATCCTAGTGTGACTTTTTACTGTTTTTAGATCTTGAAAATGTGAACATCAAATTCGATTTGTGACTTTTTAAATAATAATGTAAACTTAATAATAAAAAAATAAACATTTAAATACAAGCATAACGAAAAAGAAAAAAAATTGACTATTCATGTAAAAGTAAAAGACAATTTTAGACTTCAGGGACTAAGAGTGTAATAAGAAAAAGACAAAATTGAAAAAATAACGGGTATTATTTTGACTTTGAAAATTTTGTTGGTGAGGGACCAATGGTACAATTAAGTTTTTATGCGAAATTACCATAATACGCATCAGGTCCAAAGCGATTTAACGAGCGTTCATCCCTGAGGGACCAAGCGCGCACAAAAACGAAAGGTTTGGGACTAACGACATCTGCCTCCGTAGGATAGGGACCAAATGCGCAAACGGGGCAAAGGTTCGGGACCAACAGTGTAATTTACCCTTTATTATATGTGCTAAATGGGTTAAACGGGTCGACCCCCAAACCCGTTTAAACTATTTAACTCGTGTAATGTGTTAACTTTTGTATATGAAACGGGTTAAACGGGTCAACCCGAAACCCGTTTAACGTATTTAACCCGTGTAACCTATCTAACCCGCCAACCCAAGTATATATACGAGTTTAATGGGCCAGGTTCGAGTTATGTGTAAACGAGTTAAGGTTGACATAGATGACCCGATTATTTAAATGGGTCAGGTACGGGTTGGGATTTTCTGACCCGCCAACCTGCTAACCCGAATCCGCCAACCCGAACCCGACTCGAATTGCCACTCGTACCTGCATCACACGGTTAGACAAAACACATATATTTTTGGCATTTCTTATCTACTTTTGGTCGTTTTGGCTCGATTTCTAAGGTAAAAAATATGTGTAAATTAGCACATATCAGTGCTCTCTTTGAAACAAACTTTTGTGGTTAAAACTTGAAAGGAATAACCAATTTAAATTTTACGTTTAAATGGGAGTAAAAAATTAACCAAGAATCTCATAAGTCACAAAAGTGCAAGGCCATAGGGTATGTTTCATAACGGCTAGTTTACACTTTTGTCTTATAAATACATACATACATACATTGCCAGTCAATTTAAACACACAAAAACACACACTATGGCTGAATTTTCTGCTGAAATGATCTTCTTCGAGATACTAACAAGGGTGCCACCAAAGGCTGCTGGTCGCTTCAAGAGTGTTTGTAAGACATGGTATGCATTACTTTCAGGAAATGACTTTGTAAGGGCACATTGTTCTCGCTCGGCAATTCCATCTAATCAGAAAGTTCTCGTAATTGAAGAACAAACCTGCTCAATTCATCCAATCAACTTTGAAACCCATGATTATGAGCCGGGCACAAGCATCATCCAATTAATTTTTTTAATTTTTTTAATTTTTTTTGTTTTTTTTTTGTCATTTATTTTAGGTGTATTTTTCGACTTTCATCATATGATAATCTATTCAACCTGTGTCTATATTCTATCACATTTGAATGGATTATTGTGTGTTGCAATAATTTCACATCCAGTTGTTTCCTTTGGAACCCAGCACTACCAGCTTCAAACGCTTGCCACCCCAAATGTCCAATGAGTTTCTATAAAATATTTCTTGATGCAGTTGTACTGCACTCCGACAAACGCATGATGATTTTCACAAAGTCTTGTACAGAAGGCGAAGGGATGCTACGCTTCTGTCAATGTGTATTCTAGGATTGATGAATCCTGAGAAACATTCCTCTCCACACTACCATCAGGAGTATCAACCACCCGTTTCTATTGGTCATCTGGTACTTTGTGTGGTGGTGCTCTTTATTTCACTGTTATGGACGTAGCTGTTGGAGGTAGCCATTTCATGAGTTCTTTTGATGTAAATTCGGAGCAATTTTGTATGATCGGCCTTCCACCGATTCCTAACGCGGACTCTCTCATATTAGTTTAGTGAGATGCTCTAAGATATCTATGATGATGCTAGCCACTGGCTATCGTGAGATGAAAATTGACATGTGGATCCTTCAAGAAGGTACATGGTATCGGATCCACTCATTTTGCTCTAATATCACACGAATTGTGGTGCTCGATAACACATTATGTGACAAACGGAAATAAGTGGTTTGTGATGGCACAATTTCAGAAGATTTTTGAAATCGATACTGGTAGGATGTGGTTTGACCGTTTTTATCCCGTTACTTCCTGGACGTGTTCTAATGGTGCGTTGTTTACGGAGACCCTTGTTTCACCTAGTATCTAGGATATGTAATGTTTAAATGTTTAGGATTTGTAATGTTTTAATGTTTAGGATTGGTAAAATGTTTCAATTTTTAGGATTTGTAAAATGTTTTAATTTGAAGTATCGAAAGATTTGTAAAATTATTATGTTTGAATTTTTTAGAGAAATCTGCAAATATGCTCCCTATCCTTAAAGTTACTAGCTCTATTGTCAACAATGTGACATATCAACCCCTTCCGCAATATGTCAATATCACATACAAACTCACAACTTGCTGCACTAAAATATCTTAACACAATGGCTGTCTAAAATCTACAGGAAGTGTTAGCGTGTTTTCACATAAGAATAACAAAATCACATGAACAAAACCTACAGCCAGAAGAGAGGTAACCTTGGTGGAATTTGGAAGAACAAAACCTACAGCCAAAAGATACTGTGATGGTTCCATATTGTTTCACAGCAAAAACAAAAACAAAATCATTGTTCTATAATGTTTTACAGCAAAAACAACAAAACAGAATGCTGTGATGGTTCAAATGACTTTTTCTTCTCTCTTTTGGACCTCCTGGGTTGTACTTCTTCAACTTGATTTGAATCAACTTCTTCAGATTGCACAGTTATTTACTAACTGTGGAAGCACCACAGCCACGCCCTTTCATACCATCGGGAGTGTACTTCACGGTCTTTCGCCTCTCTCTACTACTCCTCCTGGGTTTAGCTTTACTTGCACCATCTTGTGGATTAGGTCGTGGTTCATCATTAGCTTCATCATTGTCATTACTTGCATCATCTGGTGCTTTTGCTTCATCACTTGGCGTATTATGTTCTAGTTCATCAAATGGTGGAGCTTCTGGTTCATCAATTGGTGCATTAGGTTCTGGTTCATTATGTTGTGGAGCTTTTGATTCATCAAATGGTGCCTCAGCTTTACCGTTAACTGTTATGTCAACAGGATGGGTAATTAATGTGATTAATGTTATGTTATATACATTGTTATATCATATTAATAGTTTATATGCAATTTTTTTTAGAAATATTACCATCGAGTAGTGTCATAGAATGGATAATTCCCGCTTTGCTTTTGTCATGGAAAGAAGGATTCACATCGTCCTCCTTCGTCGTCTTCTCTCCGTCTTCAACCTCCATCACATCCTCATCATCTTCCAAGCCAAGACATCCACATTCCTCAAAATGAATATTTTTGCTTCGGTACTCTTTTGCTTCTGATATCTTCCTCCACTCGACTAAAAATTCACCTGAACCATATGCCCCACTTGAATTCTGAGCTTCAACGCGTCTAAAGAGATCTTTACGCTTTCATTGAGCAATGACAGGCCTGTTCCTTAGAATGGGAGGCTCGAGCATAAGACATACACGATCACAATACAAAAGCTTCATCAAAGAAAAATAAACAGTTAGAACGTATAAATGAGAACAAGGAAAATTTAAATGAAAATATATTTAATTTCATGTACCATTAAGAATGTGAGCGGGCCCACAAATAAAGAGTCTGGTTTAGAGGGTTCCCAGTCCCTCTTGCAAGTTCTTACCGCATGGACCACATATTCGCACCAATCGTATTCTTTGCTCACAAAATTTGGTGGAAGTGTTATTAGGATTTCCCGGTTGATCTTGTTATTTTTCATGGCAATAATCATAAGTGTCGCCATCAAGATAAGAAAATCAACTTGAAACATCCGATTAGCTGTTGTGGTTTCTATAATTCTGATCGAAATATCTGACAGCTCCAACGACTCTTTACTATAACTCTTCCATTGTTTAGCAAGCTCAGTGTTGTAATTCGACACCCTACGACGCAGAATCTGCCTATTCCCTAGTGGGAAACCAAGTATCTCATGAACCGCCATGCGGTCAATTGGGATCTTCCCTTTCGGTGTGTCAAGGACCATCTCGTCTGTGTCCAGCAGGCCAACAACATACCGGGCAAAAGCTGCAGGTATAGTCTTGAGAGTGAGTTTCAGCAGACCCCCGAAACCCATTTCAGTAACGACTCTTTTCTGCTCGTGGGTCATTCCGGCAATTGCTTCAGTTAACATTTTTGGTCTGGACCTTGTTAAAAGAGGCGTACCAAACCCAACGTTGACATCCGCATTTTCAACATCCATGTTTTAAGACTACTGAATAACATAATAGTGAGCAAACAGCTATTAGAATAACATATGAACATAGTGAGCAAACAGCTATTCAGAAAAACTTAATCAAACTAAACTAACAGTTTTTCGATTGTCACCAACACGCATACAATCCAGGCTTACGCATGTTTACTGTTTGGCCCAACCGAGAACATTATTTGGCTGATTAAACAAATCCGGGGTCACACAGATGTGCATCTAGCCATACCTTAATTATCTTTTGACCTATCTAATTTAATTAGAATGGAGTAGATAATGGCCTAAATGAGGTTCGAGCTTTCGGATGCAGCCTCAAGAACATCACTTTTTGCCATGACACTAGTTATATGAATCTGGGCTTGTGCAGTTCTACTTCTTACCATACGTATAACATCTTTTAACCCATTAAATTTGAGCTATGAATATCCTGGCTTGCATAGCTGTACTTTTTGGGCAAGGAACGTATTTTGACCGATTTAATGAATCTGGCCTTGCACAGGTCAACTTTCTGGTGAGGCCTAAAACATCTTTTGACCCGTTTAATGAATCCAGGCTAACACATGTGTATATTATAGCAATAACCATGACATCTTATGTCCCATTTAATTCGAGCTCTTAAAATCCGAGTTGGTGTAGTTTGATAAGCAAGCTAGACCCATAACATCTTTTGATCCATTTAATGAATCCAAGCTTGTGTATGTGAACTTTCTCGCTAGACCTAGAACATCTTTTGACCCGTTAGACGAGTTATTTAAAACTGAGGTCATACTGGCCATAATGGGTTTCATACTTCGAAAATTTGGGCTCACGCCGGTTTACCTTTTCTCTGAACGCAAAACTTGACCCATTTACAGAATATATATTTTTTAATGTGGCAGATAGGGGGCAGAACAGGGGGTTTGAGCTTTGTAAAGCCTGGCTCAATCAAGTCCACTATTTGGCCTGACCTGGAACATCTTTTGACCCAATTAATGTACTTGTTTTAGAACCGGACCAATAGCTGCAGAATGGGCATCAGGCTCATGAACGTACACTTTTCGGCCCAAACTAAAATATCTCTGACCAATTAATGGATCAATTTAGGCAGGAAAAGACTACTATATTTCTATAAAAGAAGATAGCTGATTACAATCTTATAACAGTCGTTTATGGAGGATTACACGGGTTTAATGAGTAACTAAGGCAACACGTATGATCATACTATCTTATTAAGTTACAAAAAAATGCAAATCAAAATATACAGACACAGTAATCTCTGTAAATAACTAAATAAGCACAATCCCAAATACCGATCGTGTGTTTATCAATAAAGACCCGATAATAATAAATCATCCAACAAACCCAAGATCATAAATCATCCAACAAACCCTAACTAAATGTTATCAATAAAGACCCGATAATAATAAAAATAATAACCCCTAATAACAAAAAAAACAAAAAAACAAAAAAAATCCTAAAAAGAAAAAACTTACTTACCAATTGAAGGGTGTTTGAATCTGCAATTTGAATCGGGGTAAACGAAGGTGAGAACAGTGGCGGCAATAAAGATTTTGGGCTTTTACTTATTCAAAAAAGTCTTTTGGAATGGGTTTTTCATTTTGGATTTGGATTTGATATGTATATAAATTTAATTATTTTATAATTTGATATATAATTTAATATTTCAAAAAAGATATTTTAGTAAAATGTGAAGTGAGAGAAAGAGAGAAAGAAAAAGTATGGCCCACTTAAAAGTTAAAACCAGGCTTGCACAACTAGGTTTGGTGACTGATTTTATCACCCAGTTTTAAAACCAAACAATGGCTTTTTGTCTCGTAAAACTAAAATCCCATACCAACACCGGATAACAAACATACCCTAAGGTTTTTAAATGACTTGTTAAAAAGAATTAGGCTGTTTGGTTTGTTGTTAGGAATCACAATGGGTATCGAATTTGGTATGGGGTAAAATGACAATGGATATGAAAAAGTGTATGATTACGATTGTTTATGTTTTTATGACAAAATATGGGATGAAAAAAGTGTATAGATATTTGAATTTTGTAGTGGAAAATAGATGAGCCCACAGAATGGATTTCATAGATACCAAATTGGTGGTTAATGAGTCTATGACTATGATATACCTATTTCATTCCTGGACCCACTAAACAAATATCTTTAATCACTATGAAACCCATAACCACATTCCCATATACCCATACCAAACGCACATTAGGCTTTGTTCTCTGCGATACTCTATTATTATTATTATTATTATTATTATTATTAGAAATTCATAGGATTTACAAGAAATTAGAGGGGAGCCGAGATACTATCCGAGATACTTTATTATTATTATTATTATTATTATTATTATTATTATTATTAAAATCACTTTATTATAAGAAATAAGATATTTACAAAAAGTTAGTTGGAAAACGAGATACTATCAGGCCCCCACTCCTCTAGCAATATCACAAATCACTTATGATTTACCCCAAACTGAAGGGCCTTTCGCATGTGCTTTACTTTGGCGTTGTTTTGTCTGCCAATCGTACGCTTGAGAGCTTGTCCACCCAACATGCTTATTTTCCTTCATCCATTTCTCGACGCCTATCACAATTCTTTTCATTATCATCAATTCATCATCTACTTAGCCTTTTGTTTAATACTTAGAGCATCCTTCAAAGACGTTGTAATCTAAATCTTTGAACGGAGCAAGTGGTATCAGAGCCGGTTAGTGGGGACGAGAGTCTTACAGTAGCTAGTTATGATGATCGATCACCTTCACGCCTTGAGGAATGTGGACTTAGGCTTTGTTCTCTTCTAACCTCTAACCTCTGCAGGCGGGCAGAGGTTTTTTGTTTGTTTTTTTGCAGAGAAAAGTGGTAAAAAGGTCTTCTAGAGAACACTCCACGACAGCCTGTGATTCTAGAGGACATGGGAGTTGTGATTCTAGAGAACATGAACATATCCGTTACAATGAACATGAAATGTTTCACAATTGATGACAACCACTCTTCCATTCTTTTTAAGTTTTTTTAGGGAGAGATAAGTTGATTAATAGTTCTATATATTCTTAATGTGTTTTGATGTTACCGCACTTTCACTTGGTTGGGAGTCATATGGAGAGGACATGTGTGTTGTATCAACAGTTCTATTGAGAATAATTAAGGAACAAATGTTACCAACTTACCGAATTAGAAGAAGTCAACGTTATAGAGAAGAAGGGATGAAAGTGTCAGCCGATGTCGTTGTTCTGGGTGCCCATCATACATTGTTCTTTTTATATATAAGTGGACTAGACACATAGGTTACAGATTTGTGATATCTTTTATGGTAAGGACATCTGCATAGGGGGAGATTGTTAGGATTACAAAACTACTCGGTCACCCTGACACATCTAAACTTTTATGAGTTCGAAAATATACCTGTAAATTCAAACATACACGAACAATTTGTTAGTCGAAAGCACATCGATTTGTGTGTTATACCTCCATTATATGCAATCTTGGTCGGATATGGATTAGGTAATTTTTGTTTACCACATAAATAGCCTCCATATTTATAGGAATAGTCGTTATGTGACCAATTAAACGGGTCATTAACATAGTAATAGCACCAATTGATCAAACCCGTTATACACTCTCTGATGAGAATTTCTCTCTTGCGAGTTAGCTCGATGAAGGATTAACCTTTTTAATGAGTACATCCAACCACTATCAAAGTCAAGGGTTCAAGGACTCAATGAGTGTACACTTCATACCTCCTAGCCCATCACTAGGTGTGAACTTATCCCTCAAGTTCACTAAATTTTCCAACAATCCTCCTCAAATTTAGTTCTTTTCCTTTGCATTAAAAATACATAGTTAACAAAACATGTGACCCAAGCCACATTTTGCTCGGATCTTGTGGGACCTACATACTTAAGTGTTTTATGAGTAGTTCTACTTGTGATACTGCAAACACTCCTATATTTCATGGTTCCAGTTATATAGTCAAACACATAAGTAGGTTCACCATTTCTATACAGTTTTGACTTAGGTACCGTTCTATCAGTACATAACTGACCACATGGTTTTTGTCCCTTGGGAACCCACATTTGCACTGGTTTTTCATTATGCTTGTTTCTAGGTGACTTAACTATCTGAAATAGACTTCTAGAAGATGTGTGAGACTTTGGTTTTCTAGACTTTTGACCAGCGGTACTTGAGTTTGATCCAGCAATACTAGCAGACTTTGGTCTGCCGGTACTTGATGAATTTACTTTCAAAGGTACTAGACCTTGTTTCATAAGTACTGCTCTTGGTACAAAGTCTCTTTTTACATGAGGGTGACTCATTTTATTAGTCTTATTTTTGTTTATTTACCCTCTGAGCATTTTCCCACTGTGGTTTCTTGTTCCCTTTTTCTTGTGTACTCTTGTTTTGTACACTCTTGTCATGCTTTATAGTGACTTTCTTAGCTACCTTCAATTTAGCAATTTTATCATCATGCACAGTACAATCTTTGATAAAATGAGTTAAGCTACCACATACAAAACATCCTTTTCTTTTTAAAGAAGATCCAAAAGGTAAATTTGTCCTAGCATTAAGACCTAGCCCACCCCTTTTGATACTACCATGATGTTTTGCATTGCTATCCATTGCCTTCCTAGGAGTTTTCACCTGCTTGGAAGCAGAACTAGGTATAGGCACATGTCCCTCAGGCACAAAAGTACTCATAAGAGGTGGATAGACAACCTTTTTAGTCACTATAGGTTCTCCTTGGGTCAGTGTGCTAGAATCAGAGTTACAATCAGTGTGATCTATGTTATTTGTTCTTTTACCATAAACACTTTTTGACTCATCTAATTCTACACTACTATCATTATTTGGGGGCATGTGTATTCCTGATAATGGTGGAGGAACAACTTTCATTCTTTCAGCATACCTATCATTCTTAGGAACATTCTCTGAATCACTAGAGCCTTCAAAAATAGTTTTTGATAAGTCTTTTTCAGTCAAAGTTATCCCATGTTGTTCCTTAATGTACCCCAACCCTGTTTTCTCATAATAACCCATTTGAGAGTTTATCAACTTTCCAATGCCTTTTGAAGAATTTTGCCAGTGTTTAATTACTTCCCTTTCATTATATAAACTAGCTTTCAATACTTCATTATCTGCTGCAACTTTCAAAAGTTGTTTTTCAAAGGCTTGGATAGCTACATCATTTTCTCTCATTTGAAGAGTCAAAATCCTAATTTTCTCTTCATAGTTTTGCTGACCTTTTTGATACAAAACTATATTAGCTTCTAGCTTAGCAACACCTTGTTTAAATGCATTTACCTCTACAGTAGATGTATTAACCTTTTGATATTGTTCTTCTAGTTCTACTTTTAAACTATTAAACTTAAGAACACAATCAAAAAACCTCTGCCCGCCTGCAGAGGTTAGAGGTTAGAAGAGAACAAAGCCTAAGTCCACATTCCTCAAGGCGTGAAGGTGATCGATCATCATAACTAGCTATTGTAAGACTCTCGTCCCCACTAACCGGCTCTGATACCACTTGCTTCGTTCAAAGATTTAGATTACAACGTCTTTGAAGGATGCTCTAAGTATTAAACAAAAGGCTAAGTAGATGATGAATTGATGATAATGAAAAGAATTGTGATAGGCGTCGAGAAATGGATGAAGGAAAATAAGCATGTTGGGTGGACAAGCTCTCAAGCGTACGATTGGCAGACAAAACAACGCCAAAGTAGAGCACATGCGAAAGGCCCTTCAGTTTGGGGTAAATCATAAGTGATTTGTGATATTGCTAGAGGAGTGGGGGCCTGATAGTATCTCGGTTTCCAACTAACTTTTTGTAAATATCTTATTTCTTATAATAAAGAGATTTTAATAATATTAATAATAATAATAATAATAATAATAATAAAGTATCTCGGATAGTATCTCGGCTCCCCTGTAATTTCTTGTAAATCCTATGAATTTCTAATAATAATAGAGTATCGCAGAGAACAAAGCCTAATGTGCGTTTGGTATGGGTATATGGGAATGTGGTTATGGGTTTCATAGTGATTAAAGATGTTTGTTTAGTGGGTCCAGGAATGAAATAGGTCATTATTTAGTCATTGACTTACTTAACCAACCAATTATTTGGGTATCTATGAAATCCATTCACATGTGGGTCTTCTCCCATTTTTCAGACTACAAAATTTCAAATTATCCTATAACACTTTTTTCATACCATATTTTGTCATAAAAACATAAACAATCGTAATCATACACTTTTTCATATCCATTGTCATTTTACCCCATACCAAATTCGATACCCATTGTGATTCCTAACAACAAACCAAACAGCCTAATTCTTTTTAACAAGTCATTTAAAAACCTTAGGGTATGTTTGTTATCCGGTGTTGGTATGGGATTTTAGTTATAGAGACAAAAAGCCATTGTTTTGGTTTTTAAAATGGTGTGATAAAAATCAGTCACCAAACCTAGTTGTGCAAGCCTGGTCTTAAATTTTAAGTGGGTCCTTACTGTTTTCTTTCTCTCTTTTCTCTCACTTCACTTTTACTAAAATATTTTTTTGATATAGTAAATTTATATTCAAATTATAAAATAATTAAATTTATATACATATCAAATCCAAATCCAAAATGAAAAACCCATTCCAAAAGACTTTTTTGAATAAGTAAAAGCCCAAAATCTTTATTGCCGCCACTGTTCTCACCTTCGTTTACCCCGATTCAAATTGCAGATTCAAACACCCTTCAATTGGTAAGTAAGTTTTTTTTTTTAGGATTTTTTTTGTTTTTTTGTTTTTTTTGTTATTAGGGGTTATTATTTTTATTATTATCGGGTCTTTATTGATAACATTTAGTTAGGGTTTGTTGGATGATTTATGATCTTGGGTTTGTTGGATGATTTATTATTATCGGGTCTTTATTGATAAACACACGATCGGTATTTGGGATTGTGCTTATTTAGTTATTTACAGAGATTACTGTGTCTGTATATTTTGATTTGCATTTTTTTTAACTTAATAAGATAGTATGATCATACGTGTTGCCTTAGTTACTCATTAAACCCAGTGTAGAATACGTCCAGAAACGACTGTTTGTTTGTGTGGAATCTGCGTTCTGTACAGGTATATAGAAATATAGTAGTCTTTTCCTACCTAAATTGATCCATTAATTGGTCAGAGATATTTTAGTTTGGGCCGAAAAGTGTACGTTCATGAGCCTGGTGCCCATTCTGCAGCTATTGGTCCGGTTCTAAAACAAGTACATTAATTGGGTCAAAAGATGTTCCAGGTCAGGCCAAATAGTGGACTTGATTGAGCCAGGCTTTACAAAGCTCAAACCCCCTGTTCTGGCCCTCTATCTGCCACATTAAAAAATATATATTCTGTAAATGGGTTAAGTTTTGCGTTCAGAGAAAAGGTAAACTGGCGTGAGCCCAAATTTTCGAAGTATGAAACCCATTATGGCCAGTATGACCTCAGTTTTAAATAACTCGTCTAACGGGTCAAAAGATGTTCTAGGTCTAGCGAGAAAGTTCACATACACAAGCTTGGATTCATTAAATGGATCAAAAGATGTTATGGGTCTAGCTTGCTTATCAAACTACACCAACTCGGATTTTAAGAGCTCGAATTAAATGGGACATAAGATGTCATGGTTATTGCTATAATATACACATGTGTTAGCCTGGATTCATTAAACGGGTCAAAAGATGTTTTAGGTCTGACAGAAAGTTGACATGTGTAAGGCCAGATTCATTAAATCGGTCAAAATACGTTCCAGGTCTTGCCCAAAAAGTACAGCTATGCAAGCCAGGATATTCATAGCTCAAATTTAATGGGTTAAAAGATGTTATGCGTATGGTAAGAAGTAGAACTGCACAAGCCCAGATTCATATAACTAGTGTCATGGCAAAAAGTGATGTTCTTGAGGCTGCATCCGAAAGCTCGAACCTCATTTAGGCCATTATCTACTCCATTCTAATTAAATTAGATAGGTCAAAAGATAATTAAGGTATGGCTAGATACACATCTGTGTGACCCCGGATTTGTTTAATCAGCCAAATAATGTTCTCGGTTGGGCCAGACAGTAAACATGTGCAAGCCTGGATTGTATGCGTGTTGGTGACAATCGAAAAACTGTTAGTTTAGTTTGATTAAGTTTTTCTCAATAGCTGTTTGCTCACTATGTTCATATGTTATTCTCAATAGTTGTTTGCTCACTACAGTAGTCTTAAAACATGGATGTTGAAAATGCGGATGTCAACGTTGGGTTTGGTACACCTCTTTTAACAAGGTCCAGACCAAAAATTTGTCGGAATGACTGACGAGCAGAAAAGAGTTGTTACTGAAATGGGTTTCGGGAGTCTGCTGAAAATCACTCTCAAGACTAAACCTGCAGCTTTTGCCCGGTATGTTGTTCGCCTGCTGGACACAGACGAGATGGTCCTTGACACACCGAAAGGGAAGATCCCAATTGACCGCATGGCGGTTCATGAGGTACTTGGTTTCCCACTAGAGAATAGGCACATTCTGCGTCATAGGGTGTCGAATTACAAACACTGAGCTTGCTAAACAATGGAAGAGTTATAGTAAAGAGTCGTTTTCGATCAGAATTATAGAAACCACAACAGCTAATCGGATGTTTCAAGTTGATTTTCTTATCTTGATGGCGACACTTATGATTATTGCCAAGAAAAATAACAAGATCAACCGGGAAATCCTAATAACACTTCCACCAAATTTTGTGAGCAAAGAATACGATTGGTGCGAATATGTGGTCCATGCGGTAAGAACTTGCAAGAGGGACTAGGAACCCTCTAAACCAGACTCTTTATTTGTGGGCCCGCTCACATTCTTAATGGTACATGAAATTAAATATATTTTCATTTAAATTTTCTGAGTTTTCATTTATACGTTCTAACTGTTTATTTTTCTTTGATGAAGCTTTTGTATTGTGATCGTGTATGTCTTATGCTCGAGCCTCCCATTCTAAGGAACACGCTGTCATTGCTCAATGGAAGCGTAAAGATCTCCTTAGACGCATTGAAGCTGAGAATTCAAGTGGGGCATATGGTTCAGGTGAATTTTTAGTCGAGTGGATGAAGACATCAGAAGCG
The DNA here is from genome assembly GCA_026074375.1 of Tanacetum coccineum. NCBI lineage: Eukaryota > Viridiplantae > Streptophyta > Magnoliopsida > Asterales > Asteraceae > Tanacetum > Tanacetum coccineum. Next base: position 17,988 of record BQNB010114855.1, read on the forward strand.
AAAGAGTACCGAAGCAAAAATATTCATTTTGAGGAATGCGGATGTCTTGGCTTGGAAGATGATGAGGATGTGACGGAGGTTGAAGACGGAGAGGAGACGACGAAGGAGGACGATGTGAATCCTTCTTTCCTTGACAAAAGCGAAGCGGGAATTACCCATTCTATGACACTACTCGATGGTAATATTTCTAAAAAACTATGATATAACAATGTATATAACATAACATTAATCACATTAATTACCCATCCTGTTGACATAACAGTTAACGATAAAGCTGAGGCACCATTTGATGAACCAGAAGCTCCACAACATAATGAACCAGAACCTAATGCAGCAATTGATGAACCAGAAGCTCCACCATTTGATGAACCAGAACATAATACACCAAGTGATGAAGCAAAAGCACCAGATGATGCAAGTAATGACAATGATGAAGCTAATGATGAACCACGACCTAATCCACAAGATGGTGCAAGTAAAGCTGAACCCAGGAGGAGTAGTAGAGAGAGGCGAAAGACCGTGAAGTACACTCCCGATGGTATGAACGCAAAGACTCAGGTTGTGACAGGGCGTGGCCGTGGCCGTGGTGCTTCCACAGTTAGTAAATAACTGTGCGATCCGCAAGCGGGTATTTTCCGATGAATGGACAACTTAATAAAATAAATTTGTGTATCTATTTTGCTGTGTATTGTTATCAGGCGGTTTTGGTCTTGGAGACATTTTCACTTCAGTGAAATTTTAGTCCGACTAACCCGAGTCATGCCGCCTACCTTAAGCATGGATGCTTACCCACTGGGACATTAGACTAGGCAAAACTACTGTAGGAGTTGTTGGTCTATCCGCTAGGAAGGGATATACACGTCATGCAGGAGAACCCATCCTGGGTTGCTCCAAGCTTGGGGTCACCTGGTCGTTGAGCATGGTTCGGTTGAATAGGTATCCATTAGTCCGACTACCCCTGAGTCATGACTACCCAACTGAAGCATTAGACTAAGCTAGTATTGTAGTAAGACAAGCTGCCGGTGGTAACGTAGTATGTACCGCATTTTGGGAATCAAGCTTGTTGATCATGGTTATTGAACAATGTAAAATGCTACAAATTAGTCGTATTGTATTTTGAAATGAATGCAGTTAGATCTCAGTTAAAATGACTTGCTCTTGTAGAACTTATTGAAAAAATAAATAATCACTTGTATGTTTTTTGGCATTTTACAAATTGCGCATATTGCTAACTGCCAAATAACATTTTTTTTGTGCATTCGGTAACTTATTATGGAAGTGCACTTTTTTATCTGCGTGTTTTGATGCCAAATAAGCATTTTTATCTGTTTGTTTTGAGTCCTTTTAGGATGATTCCAGTTACGTGTTGAAAAAGTGACTCATGGGTCAAAACCGGGTAAGAAAGATAGATGCCTTTAGTAGTTTTTCTTCCAAGCTCTCTCGCAGTCTCCTCCTTTCTATTTCCTTCTGTTAAGAAACGGATTCGGCTACCTTTTTGAGTTGTAAAAGCCTAGCATGTGCACGGGATTATGTTCTTTTTTTTCTTCTGTCTATACATCTACTCTCAGCTATCACCACCACCAACACAATCATATGACACTCAATCCCATACAAACTGACCTTAACCATTTTGCATTTTATAAGAATGTTGCAGCAGCCGTAGCCAAACGCCCCTTTTAGCTGAACATTTGCTAAAGCAATATAACCTAATTTCAAATCAACAAAACCCCTAAAATTTATAAAAAAATCCGAAATTAACAAAACCCCCGAATTATAACAAAATCCTAATTTCAAATTTCGATTTTTATAATTGAAATTTACTATTCATTCTATAACTTAAACATAACATAAACAGTTCATAAGCCATCACCAAAATACATAATTTTGAGCTTTAGTCCAAGGTTCTCTCATCGCAAAGTCATTAGAGAACCTTCTTACAAATTTAGAAGACAAAACATCAACTTTAGCATGCGCATTCTTCATAATCTGACTAACTTGAATAATACTTAGCGGAAGTAGGGTCCCATGAAGTCGCACCCGCATTCAGATAAACTGCATTCGTTACCACCATCCCACGGTTCCATGCAGCACACCGTTCACCAATGTCCCCCTCCCGGTCCCCTTCACTTCCATCCCTTTCATCCATTCCCATTGCTCTCTCCCACCGATCTATTAGTGATCCCGCCGACTTCACATCATCCTCTTCTGCTTTCCCATTGCTCTCTCGTTAGCCGTCAGTGTTTTGAGGCACGGTACATCTCTTGGACTAACGGTGCAATTTTTTTTCTGTTAAGTATTAATGAGGGTCTAAAATGAGGGTATTGTTGTCTTTTTGCTGCCACATGGATGTATCATGAACTTTGTTTAAAAATATATTTTTTTTTGTTTTTGTTTGTTTTTAAAACAGATAACTTTTTTACATTATTATTCGTAAAAAAATTTAAGATTTTTTTACAAACTTAAAAAAAACAATTCACACTTTTTAAAATCTTAATTTTTTGAAAAAAATCATACTTTTTAAATTTAAAATAAAGTAAAGTTTTTACGTTATTATGCGTTAATAATTTTAAATTCTTTTTACAAACTTAAAAAAAATCGTACTTTTTTAAATCTTAGTATTGTAAAATTAAATTTTAAACATTTTTAAAAACTTTTAAAAAAATTTAAAAATTTTGGCACTTTTTTTACAAAACTTTTTTAATTTTTTTTGTACTTTTTGAAAACTAAGATTTTAAAAAATACGAAATTTTTAAATTTGTTTTTTACAAAACTAAGATTTTAAAAAGTACGATTTTTTTTAAGTCTTGTAAAAAATTTTAAATTTTTTCACGAATTATAACGTAAAAAATTAAACTCAAAAAATTAATATTTTAAAAAGTGTGAATTTAAAAAAAAAATTAAAGAAAATCTTAAATTTTTTTACGGATAATAATGTAAAAAAGTTATTTTAAAAAATTAATAATAAAAAACAAAAAAAATAATTTAAAAAAAAAGGTTCACGATACATCCTTGTGACAGCAAAAAGACAACAATATCGAGTTTGGTTCGAGTTCGGGTTAAGGGTTGCGGGATTAAGTTTCGGTTCGCACGTAGGTTAATTGGTTCATGATTGGGTAGAGTCTCGAATTAAGTTAGTTGTCGGTTACGCCTCAGTTTTGGGTTGGATCGTGTCTCATTAGATTCTGGCATTAGTGTTCGTATAGCTAAGATACGGCCCAAGGGTACATGGCACACAGAGTTCCCGCCAATCCAAAAGTATAAATCGGGTGATTCGGGTTATCGGGCGATGCTAAATGTCAAAATCTTGCACTTGAAGATTATGTGAGCTGCGTGTTGTAGCTTTTAAGTTGATGTTATGCAGCCTTGTAACTTAACCAAAGAAATTTCGCGTTTACTAGCGCCTCTTTTTCTATTACTTTTTTTACCCCCAACAGCTGATTACGAAAGTGAGCTTTTCTTGTACCAAAACTTTTGATTTTATGTTTGGATAACAAAGATTCAAACATTATCGGCTGCTGTGATTTCTGAGATATGTGAAAAGTACATTTGGAAGCGGTTCGTCGAATTCTGAGATATGTGAAAAGTACACTTGACTATGGCATTATGTTTAAAAAGGGTGGAGATTGCAGATTAGTCGCATATTGTGACGCTGATTATGCAGGTGATCATGATACGCGCCGCTCAACT
>BQNB010114856.1:0-21674 GCA_026074375.1 Tanacetum coccineum
AACAAAACGAAGAGTTTTGTGTACCTTAATTTATTCCAAAGGCACATGTATATTTACATCCGTCTAATACTCCTTTAAATTTGAATCACATCAAATACACTACTAAATTTATTGAGACAATCTTAATCAATAGACCATAGGACCGATCCTTTTAATGATCTCAAATGGTTCCACATATCTGGGTCCTAACATGTCTTTCTTTCCAAAATGCACTACTTCTTTCCAAGACGACACTTCCAATATCACTTTATCGCCAACTTCAACTCTAAATGTTTACGCCTATTGCTAACATAGCTCTTTTGGTAATTTCTAGCCGCTTGAGCTTTTCTTTAATCAATATCACCTTATTAGTTGTCTCTTGTACCAATTCTGGTCCCATCGACCGAATTTCTCCAATTTTTAGCCTAAAAAATAGGTGACCTACACTTCCTTCCATGCAACACTTCAAATGGAGCACATCAAACACCCGAATGATAACTATTATTGTAGAAAACCCAGTTAAGGGCAGATGAGTATCCTAACTACCACCAAAAATCAATCACGCACGCTCTTAACGTATCCTTCAAAGTCTGAATGATACGCTCACTTTGTCTGACCGTTTGAGGATGATAAGCCGTACGCATGTTTAACCTTGTTCCCAATGCCTTCTGCAATGTTTACCAAAACATGAAGTAAATCTTCCACCACAATCTGAGATGATCGACACATGCACTCCATGCCTTGCTACTATCTCATCAATATATAGCCTTGCTAACCTCCTCATCTTATAATCTTCATAAGGTACATTTATTAATTGTTATGTGTAAGTATAATTACGTATGTGTTATATGTATAATTGATTAAGTATGGATAAATTTATGCATGTGTTGGATGCATAAAGCGTTATGTATTGGTGCATTTATGCATGTGTTGGATGCATAAGTTGCTGTCTATTGGTGCATTTATGCATGTGTTGTATGCATATAATGTCATGTGATTATATGATAACTAATACTATATAAGTTTGAAATATAACTAAGGGAAAGGTAGCAAATTGTAAATTTTTACTTGTTGCGCTTCGATGTGAACTGTTATTTTAATAATAGCATTATCATTGGAACGCTATTGAATGATAATAGGAAGTGGTACGCTATTAAGTAAGTATTATATGGTATTTTCTAGATTATCATGATGAACGAGATTCCACTTGATTAAGTGGATGATGTACCCGTTGTTGAGCCAAATCAACACGATGATGTTTCTGTTGTTCCCGATCCTGTCTTAGTGGATGAAGACGAGGACCTGGAAGAAGATGAATTTAAGGAAGAAGAAGATCCTCAAGAGGAAGAAGATGATATAGAGATCGACATTAAGGAAGATGAGAATAAGCTGGAGTTGACATATCCTTACAAAGAGGTGGATCCTCTTAACCCTCCGCCGCCTGCTTCTGAGTCTGAACCTGATGATGTGATTGAGGTTGAGATCGATTGACATAAGGAGAACTGTTCCTGTTAGTGCTATGAGGTAGGTGAATCGTCTACTGCCGCTATCCTCGAGAGGATGGTGATAGATTGCTACCTGGCTTCATTTGCGGGATATTGACTCTCTTTTTGGTCGAATGGTCAATTTTCCGAGATGATTGTGTGGTCGCGAGACGGCGTATGCATTGGTCAAGAAGAAAATAAAGGCAAAGGATAAGTTCTATGGTAAGTTGATCTTAGATTTGGGTAACGAAGTGCGTTCTAGCGTGGAGCAAGGAACTGATGTAATGGGAAAATTGGTTGAGAAGCTCGGTAATGTTGAAGAAAAAGCTGAGTGTAAGAAACTGAAGAAGGAACTTGAAGAAGCAAGGTTGAGCAACACATTCCTTCATATGCAGAATGAACGAGTCGAGAGAGATCTCTATTAGACTAGAGTTTGAGCTCATGAGTTCTATCAAGAGATGATTCGTAGGGGATTTGTGTTTGAAGAAAGACCGAATGAAGCTATCAATGTTCCGATTAAAGATGAGAAGAGTCCTTCGTCTGAACCGCAAGGATCACCTCGTGATTCGTAGTAGTTTAGTTTCAATTGTAGTTTCTTTTGTTGTGTAATCACTAAACTGAGTCCTCAGTTAGTAGAATTGATGCTATTGGTTGTAATGATTTGTATCATTTCATGAAACAATACAACTATGTATTAACTCTTTTGTGATGAAAAATGAATGACTATCTTTTGATTACTACTTGATGTGGTGGACTGTTGTTGTGATTGATTTGTTATTGTACCATGTTATGAACATGTCATGTTATGAATGCTTATCAGATTGTTTTTTGTGTGACGTGACAGAATCATGCCTCCAAAGTCCGCACCTATGACTCAAGCTGCTATGCGTCGATTGATTAAAGAAAGTGTTGATGCCGCTATTGCTGTTGAGCAGGAAAGGCAAGAAAAGGTCAGGAATGATGCTAGTGGATCTGGGCCAGTGAAGGGTTAAGATACTACACTTGCTATTTGTGAGTGCACTTTTGATGGGTTTATGAAGTGCAATCCTACTATCTTTTGTGAGATTAAAGGAGCTGTTGAATTAAAAAGGTTCGAGAAAACTAAGAGTGTTTTTGGAAATCAAGTAAATGTACAGAGGATAAGCAGGTTAGGTTTGTCTGGCTTGCTACATTAAGAAAGGACCGGATTTAACCTGGTGGAATTCTAAGATTGAAACTATGAGTTTGGAGACTGTGAACCGAATGCCTTGGACTGAAATGAAGCAATTACTGACTGCTGAGTTTTGTCTAATAGAAGAAATCCAATGTATGGAGCACGAGCTGTGGAATTTGAAGGTTAAGGAGCATGACATTGTTGCTTATACTCAGATGTTCAATGAGCTTGCATTGATGTGTCCGAGAATGGTTGAACCAGAAAGAGTAAAGGTTGATGCTTATATTCAAGGATTAAGGGATAACATCAAGGGTGAAGTGACATTTTCTAAGCCTGCTGATCTGAATGAAGCTGTGCGTATGGCTCACAAGCTGATGGAGCAGAAATCGCAAGCTAGAAATGAAAGAATTTTTGGAGGAAAGAAGCGAAAGTGGGAGAGCTTTTAAAGTGGAAATAGTAGTGGCAAGGGCAATCAAATGGATGACACCGTCAACTTTGCAGAATAACCAAAAGCAAGGAAATACGCGAGCCATGGTTACCGCTCCTACTGATGCAAAGCTTCCTTTGTGTGAACGTTGTTTTACTCGCCATGTTGGTCAGTGTACGATTAAGTGCCATAAGTGTGGAAAGGTTGGACACAAGTCAAGGTACTGTAAAGAGAAGAGTGTTGCCACAGGTGCTAACGCTTAACCTGTTTGACTTGTTTATGATGTGGTGAGCCAGTAAAACTAGGAACCGATGTCCCTGAAAGGTGAAGCAAGAAAAGTTGAGAAGTTCATGGTCAGCTTCTGCGATTAAGGACGCTGATGCCGAAGGGATCTGAATGGTGGTTACTGGTACGTTTTCTGCTGATAACGATATGTTTCGAATATTATTTGATTCAGGCTTCCGATAGGGGTTTTGTGAACACATAGATGAAGTTCATTGCTCGATATCAAACCGATAATATGAGATAAGTTATGAGGTAATGTTAGCTGACGGAAGGGATAGCTAGTACGAACACTATATGAAAGTTGCACATTGAGTTTAGTGAACCATGTTTGAATTGATTTATGCTGATTGAGCTTTGGTACGATTGACGTCATCACCAGTATTAGGATAGGATTTGTCAAATACAATTGCCGTTATCGTCTGTGGCGAGAAAGTTTGTTTCTATACCATAGGGGAATAAGACGTTGATCGGCGAAGGTAACCAAGCGGAAGGCAACGATGTGTGGCGATGTCGTGCGTAGGTGATTTTATGAAAGACTACTTGTGTTGTCCGTCTTCTCAAAAATAAATGCCTTATGTTGTGTTTTTAAAAACAATGTCGTTTTATTATAAAACAAATTGTTCTTTTAATGTTTGTAATAGACTGTGGTTGCGATTTCTGTGGGACCTAAACGCATTTTAAACCTCTAAAAAAAGATGGAACACATCTTGGTAAAAAACGTCCTTATTTGAGGTCGTACCTATTTATCGTAGTGAAGGATGCTATAGAAAACTAAGTTAAGGGTAGATGAACATCCTAATTACCACCAAAAAAATCAATCACGCATGCTCTCAACATATCCTTCAAAGTAAATGGTACGCTCACTTTGTCCGTCTGTTTGAGGATGATAAGTCATACGCATGTTTTAGCCGTGTTCTCAATGCCTTCTACAATGTCTACCAAAGCTGCGAAGTAAATCTTCTACCACGATCTGAGATGATCGACACATGCACTTCATGCCTTGTTACTATCTCATTAGTGTAAAGTCTTGCCAAATTCTCCATTTTAAAATCTTCACGTACTACCATGTAATGGGCATACCTTAGTCAGTCTATCGACTATTACCCAATTCGTATCACACCCACTACTTGATCTTGGCAACCTTGAAATAAAGTCCATAGTTATTATATCCTACTTCCACTCGGGTATCTCTAGTTGTTACAATAAACCCGAAGGTCTTTGATGTTTCAGCATTCACCTTTAAACAAGTCAAACAATTGCTAACATAGGTAGCAATATCCTTCTCCATACATGGCCACCATACATATCTCTAAGGTCATAGTACGTCTTATCCGCTCCCGAATGTACCAAGTACCTTGATGCATGAGCCTCGTCCATCATTAATGTCCTTACATCACCTATTAATGGAACCCATAATAAATACATACCTCCACCTTCCTTCCTTTCCATTAGTTGGTCCATGCCACGCAGCATTTCTGCTGTCACGTTCTCTACCTTGGACACCTTACCTAGAGCAGCCAATATCTTGTCCTTAACACTTGACTAATAGTCATGGACATTGCGCGTACTTGTCTTGGTTTCACTCTCTCCTTTCTACTTAACGCATCAGCCACTACATTCGCCTTTCTCGGATGGTAGCGAATCTCACACTCATAGTCACTAAATAATTCAATCCACTTCGTTGGCGCATATTTAACTCCTTCTGATCGAATATGTGTTGAGGACTCTTACGATCCGTATAAATGACACTCTTCATTCCGTACAAGTAATGCCTCCAAGTCTTAAGGGCAAACACTACTGCTCCCAATTCTAGGTCGTGTGTTGTAAAACTCTTCTCATGGATCTTCAATTGTCGTGATTGCATTGGCGATTACCTTGCCTTTTTGCATGAGTACACAACCAAATCCTTGATTCGACGCGTCGCAGTAAACTACAAACTCTTTGGATCCATCAGGCAATGACAATATTGGTGCATCACATAAATTGTCCTTCAACATCTGAAAAGCTTCCTCTTGTTCCTTGGCCCACTCATACTTCCGAATCTTCTGCGTCAGTGAAGCAAGGGGTTTAGCAACCTTAGAAGAATTCGCGATGAAACGTCGATAGTAACCTGCCAATCCTAAGAATGATCATATCTCGGATGGCGTCTTAGGTACTTTTTAATTCTTCATTGCTTCTATCTTACTAGAGTCCACGTAAATATCATTGTTGTTAACCACATGTCTGAGAAAACGCACTTCTTGTAGCCAGAATTCATACTTGGAAAACTAGGCAAACAACTTTTCCTTCTTCTTGACCAACACAGGTGCTCCCCACAGAGAGTGACTTGATCAAATAAAACGTATATCAAACGAATCCTAAGGGTTATGAACTATCAAATAGGGTAGCAAACGAATATCGAATCAAAGGCTAGAAAACATCTAAGGGATTTCACATATGGAAATAGATGCAGATCAAATGTCATAAGAATCCTTAAAATGAAGGATAAAATATAAGTACCGATAAAAAACGCAAACGAAAGAATCAACAAGGGTACCACAACAAAATAAACGCATAACGAATAACAATACGTATCAAAATTGATAAAAGAAAAGATATGATTCTTATACCAATAACCGACTTTACTCGAAAGAACCAACTAAATAATGTTTTTATAAAAATCAATTTAAAGAAAGTCGTTTTAATTATTAAAAAATCATTTAAAAAAATATATAAAATCGTCTTAAATATAATCTTTATAAAATTTATTTTAATCATGGTTGTCATAAAATTCAGAGACAGTTATTTAACAGTGTATCGCATCTTACCCATATAAATTACTTTAAACATCCTTTTTATAATTATAAGATTTATTAAAAACAAGAATATAAAAAAATATTATCATATCTTATTCATAAATATTATCAAAAAAATAGTTTGTCCGTCAACCAATTATCATATTATTTCAAAATCTATTGTAAACATAGTTTCTAAAAAAATAAAAATAAAGAGACATTTCCATAAAAGTGTTGTATTTATAAAATCATTTCAAAATAGTTTTCACAAAACACCATCAAGATATACTTCAAAAGGTTTTCATAATTCGACATTAATATAAAATATGTTACTCAAACAAGGACATCGTAATACCAAAAGAGGTTGTAAAATACCGTAGAGACTCTAACACAATTTTATTGTTTGAAAGCGAAAGAAAGTACCATGAACCATATAGTCAGAATAACAGTGAAGCGAACATGCACAAGAGAAATTCATACGAATACATTACGAACCAAAAGAAGAACGTAAAGACTAATTCGTACTTGCGATCAAAAGAAAAAAACCCATAGAAAAACGTCGGTACTAACATGTCGCAACATGTTACGAAACCAAAGGATATATATAAATAACGGAGTAATGATATACTAATATGTTAGGAACAATTAGTGCTTAAAAGAAAATTTTGATACTTATACGAGTAATCAATACAACGAAAGTACCAATGGAACGTACCAATATCCCAAGAAGCAGATCCGAACAACCAATATTCATCAAGACGCCAAGTAGAAAAGTTAGATCATCCATACCGACATGGTACGAACAAGGAATGCTAAAATGAGGGTTATATATCCGAGCGAATAATTGAGCAGACGAACAAACTCAATAATCACAATAATAGCAATAACGGGTATCCGGGGTATCCGCAAGCGGTAGATAGAAGGGGAAACTTACTAACTTCATAACTATTCATAACACAACCGCACATAATATAACATCTTACACTACCAACTAACAAGCAAACACCGATCAATGCAATCATGGTCACAAGTCTACGTGTGTGATGCCTTTATAATTATGTTGGCCACCATAATTATAATTGCATCCTTTCACACGTATACTTACTTCCAAGACTACACCTCTCAATGATAACGCACATATAAGCACATATACCACATTGCACATCTTAAACCACTCCAATATAACACAGAAAAGGATGCTCCATCAAAGAAATACTTACTTATATAAAGATAAAATCGAAACGACATAAAGGAACGAAAGTCTCGCAGCGCCTCCAAAATACGAAATATCCAAAAGAAATAATCAATAGCATCGTGACGAGGTAAAAGACGGAATAAACTTATGCTGGGCCTCGCTTGGGTTTGACTTTGCCTTCGCAAGAGTCACCCGACTCCGCGGGTCCAGGCCTGCTACGAGCATCCGACAAGAGATCTGAGTCGGCCTCCTTCTCTGACTCTTCTAACTAACCTTCCTCATTCGGTTCCTCGAGAGGCTCCTCCTCAATTGGCTCCTCTTTTGAATCATAAGCTATCGAGTAGCCCGTAGGTCGAAATAAAACCTCAAAGAAAGCAAAATACAAAAATACCTAATAGCAAACACAATATAGATTCTATACGGTTAGAGAGAGACATGACTAAAATAATAAGGAATGTGTATATATATATATATATATATATATATATATATATATATAAGAAAAATTAGTAGTAGACAAATAAAGAAAAATTAAAGCTTTTGAATAGCGAGAAAGTATAGTAGATACGTGCATAAACACTTAAGACCTAAAATGCAACTATATGAAGGACTCCTAGGTTTATAGTTCTAGCTCGACCACCTACTCCCTATAACCAAAAGGCTCTAAAATACCAATATGGCACAAACACCCCGGACAAGGCGGAACACGAGGCGTAACAGCATATGATATCATCACAACACAATGGTGTCAACAATAGAGAATCACTACATGCATAACTAAATATAAAAGACACGATGTGTCATGACAATACCGAAAATAAAAGAACGGCTTCTTGTATTAATGAAAAAGGGGTCTCATCAATACAAAGACAATGTATCACAACCCTATAAAACCTAATAACATTCAAGAATTCATGCAAACAATTATGAAATAAAATCAAATGAGAACTTCTAATGCCATCCTAATGGTCTCTCTAGCCACTTTTATTAACTTCAACACCTTCATAACGCTCACCTGAAAATGATGCTTAAAACGTCAACACAATGGTTGGTGAGAGTCATAGGTTTTACGACACCAATACAAGATTTAAATCAATTACTGTGATTATAAAAAAACAAAACATGGCAGGACAATTAAGCTAGCTATTATGCATGCCAGCGTTCATGTAACCAAGAATCACCATTGGGACGGAACGTGTCCCCCAATCCAAGCCACAAAATATAGTCATGGTGAGGAATGCTATCCCCAATCCCAGACTCTTGGTACCGTATCCGCACAGGTTTATACCCACACAAAGTAGGAGAAACCTCTTACCCACAAAGTAGGCGAAGACCAATGCAACATCATAAAACATGCATCACATAACATATAATAGCTATTTAAAAGTCCATGAGTAACTTAAACCACATAATCACAACAATCAAAATATATTTTGCATCATTTCCATCCCAAGAAAACATAGTAAAATGGGACTATGAAACTCACCTGATGCTCACCTTACTTGACAAGATCTTGCACACAATCTATAACATTTTACATTTTCAGGTCATTTACGACTTCATTTATTCCATTATTTATTTTTTGGCTTTTGCGCGTTTATTTTTAATTATTATCATATAGTTAAATCGCGTGAACTAAAAATCATCATTCAACGTAAACGGGCACCAAACAAATAAAAGTTTACATCAAGCAAGTGTTATATTATTATTAAGAGTATAATTTATAACTTTTCATAGGGAACGGCAGACCGCCAACTATAGTGGGATGGGGTTATAAGGATATTCCTCCACCCCACCCCACCCGAACGACGTAACACCCAGACACCCACCCCAAACTCCGCTGTTTGTGGTTTGTAGGGAGGTTTGATACACACCAAAAGCACACACCAACAAAACATATAACCCGCCCGCCACACACAGCAACCCCCCACCCCCACCGATACCCACCTGAAAGGACCCCCCCCCACGCCCCTCCGCCCCCCCCCGAACTTTTTAAATGTTTTTTTTGTATCAATCCCCCCCCTCCCACCCGCCTGGCGCCCCGAGAGCAAGGCTTTACACCGGCGCAGCGCCCCTTAAACAGCTCCCGGCATTAGAATCCTACAGACACAGGCAAATGCACAAACGTCTGGTCAGCCTCAAACCCATAACCGCCAACACAAACTTCACTCTTGACCCCTCCACTGACCCTCCTTCCCCTATCGTTTCTGTGGTTTAAACGATAAAAATTCAAAAACTCCCCCCTCCGCTATAAAAACCACAGAGTTTCGGACCAGTACCAAAAGACCACCTCATTCCGCGTCTACGTGTACACCGCTACCACACCCTCCCCCACTGACCCACCCTCCGCCACACCCCCACCAGCCATAAGAAAAATAAGCCCACCCACAATAAACAATGGCGCACCTGACCGCCGGCTATTAAGCGACCCGCCCACACTGGGGACTCCTATTCATTTTTTCCTAGATAATGCAGTTTGGTACAATCCTTTTCTCTCCCGTGTTCCCAACATGTTCACCCCAAAAATCATCCAGCTTCATAACCACCAACCATGAAAAGCTCAACCCAAAAGGTCCCCAAGAAAACCACAACGCCCCCCTGTTCAACCCCCCATCCATACAAATCCCAATTATTTATGCCAAGATATAGAGAAATAAGCATCACCCCCATACAACCTCCCCCCCCCATTAGGCCAACCCAATTGGAGACTCATCCCCCTCATTAAGAAACCCAACCACCCCATCCATCAAAACATCGCCCCCCGCTACCCGACTGCAAACCCCCAAGACTCCTTAAGCCGAACTATACCATAGAATAATAACAAAACTCACACCCGCGACCCACCAAAACCTAATCAAAATTTAACACTCGGATAATATTGTAAACCATAAGAGAGCAAAATACATTCCATCGACCCACCAATACAGGCGCCAAGCCCATAACTACCTACCTCCCCGCACCAGTAAACCGCACAACTCCCCAAGAAAACCAAATCATTCCCATCCCTCTCCGCCTCACCCTATAAACCTTTATATTTTATCCCGGTTCCCCAACATTAAACCTCCCTCCCACCTTGATTTTAATAAATGAAACCCCATGGTCCCCTAAATAACCCTCCCCTCCCCCCCAACCACACCCCACCCCCTAACCCCCCCCCCCCTAAGAATCCCCCCCCCCCCCCCCAATAAACCAAATAAAACCGCCCCCACCACCGCCTCACCCCCCCTTTGCCATAAAATTCAAGACTCACCCTATGTGCCCCTTTTATAGTCCCGCAAAACATAAAAAAATCGCAACCCCAACACCCACCCACTCCACCCGGGCCCAATACCCCTCCCCACCATGATCTCTCCCCACTCAACCCCCCCTCAAACAACCCTCCTGCCCTGAACCCGGTGTGTGTCCCGAAAAACCCCGACCCTTTAACAGCTCCACCGACCCCCCCTAAAAAATAAAAAAACCACCCCTCCCAATAAATCCCCCCACCCATGTATTACCCCCTCATCCCCACTCACCAAAATATCACGATGGATTATTAGTAGCCCCAAATATCAAGAAAAAGACCAGCCACCCATTAATAACAAATCCGGACATATCCAAAACACAACGACTATATACATTATAACGATACCCCTCCCTGCACAGGGAGGAACTTGTGTGCACCAAAGATAAACAAAAAAAAAAAAAACGGAGGAAGATCCCTCACACCATAACCCCTAAAATACACCCCCCCACGAATAAAAACACCCCACTGCCCCTACCACCCCACACCATACCACCACGCCCCCCCACCACACCGCAAACAAAAATCACCCCCACATACAAAAACCCGCCGCCCCCGATGCACACGCCTAGGACACCACCACCCCCACACCGCCTGTAAAAAAAACCGCCCCGTCCACCGCTCTGCAACAACACCCGCGATAAACCCTCATCCCACCCCAGATACACCCCCACCCGATCAATAACGAAGGAGTTATGGATTTTTCCGTGTTTACGATAATTAAAGTTTATAAAAATAGTTTTATAAACTATGAACAGTAAAACCACTATTCATCATAGAAACTTATATCATTTATTTGATAAAACTTTTATTTACGAAGACGTGCTCGAAGGAATCACTAAAATCGGAGTTAAAACGAATAAGATACGCTATATACGAGTTTACGATAACTAAATTTATAAAAATAAATATATAAAAGTATATGAACAGTAAAAGTACTGTTCAACAGAGGGAATAAAATAAGTTTTTTGGGAAAAAAGTTTTTTTGGTTAAAGAGTGACTAACACCCAATTTTTTGGACCTTTTTCGGAATTTTCCCAAAATAAAAAGGGGTGTTCGTTTTGCGTCGAATACAAAAAAGGAGACAAAAGGGATTTGTTGTTTTTACATCGTGGTCGTGATGGTTGTAAAACATTTATTTGTTATGTAGCTTATTTTGTTAATGGCTTATTTGGCTTATTTTTAAGCTCGAATGGACTTATTATGAGCTTATTAGCTCATGGCAATAATAAGGAGTGTAAGAAAGGTGTTTTTGGTTATTACCCTAGTATGTCATATTTTTGTGGACTATTTTTAATAGCTTATGATGATAACCGAATATACTATATAGCTTATTAAGCCTATTTCCAAGCTTAGTGGATTGATTTTGGAGCTTATGGGCTCACGACCCAATAAGTCCTTTTGAGTCATGGCTTATTAAGGGCTTATTATGGTTCGAGATATTTAGTTAGCTATTGTTTGGGCTTACTTTCACTAATGGGCTTTAATATTGGGCCCAAAACATATTATATATACTTAAAACTCTTAATGGATTCTTATTGGGCCTTAAAGCCCAATAAGCATTAACTAGTCATTTTGTGGGTTTTGACGGATTTTTGGAAAGTGGAATATATACGTGAAATAATATTGAAAGTCGTTTTGGAGAAATACGCTTTGGTAAACGTTGCGAGAAATGATTTTGGTATTTTTTCGAAATGTGGTAAGTCTTGGAAAATGTTTGAAATTAACGCTTAAAACCTTGGAAAACGTTGTATGAACGAACGGGTCATGTCAAAAAAAATTAAAAAGTCTATACTTGGAATTTTTACTCAAAACGTGATTTTTCAAATTAATAATAAAATATTATTATTTTCTTAAATTGACTAAAAGACAAAAAAAATATAATTTTCTCGAAACTTCTCTAAAATGTTTAGCTTAAATAAACGTTTCATTTTCTATAATCTATATGATTAATTAATGGTAACTAAGAGTACCGAATGGTTTACCGAAGTATATTTACAAGTGTTTGTTATAAGAATTTTCTTATATTACTCTACTATATTATTAAATAGTATAAGTATATATATTATGCTACGGAATGAGTTGGAAGTGTGATATTTTTGAAGTTAAATTATCAACCATCACACCATTAAAAACGTTAAGAATAACCATACCACGTGCATCTGACCTCTATGCATCAAACCTGAAAAATGTTTTGGAAATAGATTGTTTAAATGGAACATTAATTGGACTAGGTCGTGTTCGGACGTCGTTGCATTTGCTAGTGTGACATTGAGTTTGCTGCATGAGGTGAGTTCTTGTAGCCCCACTTTTTAAATCTTTTCCGTTGGGGGAAAATGATACTCAAATGTGTTTTGAACTGTTTTCTGAACTGTACGAAATGTGGTTTTGATTTTGGGACAATGTTATGTGCCTATGACTGCTATGTGAATGACATGAGTTTTGGTAGAATATGTTGTGTGGAACTTTCTGTGTGTAACTTCTGTGTGGGACTTGTGATCATCCGCCCTATATATAGCTCTACCTGGTAGGCTTTAGGTGCGCGTGACCTCGGGGTTGCGACCCAAAGAGCATTGGTATATGTTGGTTTGATGACTAGTGGGGATGCTAGGTCATGGTACATGATTAGCAGGATGCTAAGTCACGGGGTTGAGTGCTTTTACCTATATTCACTATCATATTGCACAATTGTCTAACTGTTTGAGATATTGGCACAACGACTAGGTTTTCTCCAAACCTACGAGCTCACCAACATTATTGTTGACGTTTTCGAGTATCATTTTCAGGTGGAGGAAATGATTAGTAGGATTGTAATGCGTGTTAGCAGAATTTAAGACATCATGTATGGATTGTATTTCTGGAAGATTTGTTTGAGTTTTGTTCTGGATATGAGTACTTTGAGGATTTGGTTTGGGGCTAGTATGTGGCGTTGCATAGGCTTATGGTTGTAATAATTGGAGACTATGTGTTGTGTTCCTGTTGGGACTTCACTCAAATCTATATTTAAGGTGAATGATGATAAACCTGATCACCTGATAGAACTAGATAGATCTTGATAGGTTCTTAAGATCTTTTAAGCTCAGATTGTTTAGATCTTTAATCTAGGATGAATAATAACAAAGATAATAACATGCAGCGGAATAAGAACAATCAATGTTATTGTAACAAGATTTTATTTAATCACCAAACGTTACAACACAGCCCTAATTCTATTTGATCAGAATAGAACAATTACCTCCTGTAATGGGATCTAAGAATCAAAGACACTTTGATCTTAGGGCTACACCACATTCACTAGACGTCTACATTGTGTCTTTGTGTACACACACACACGAATACAATTGTATCTAAAACAATGTCTAGGGATCTCTTTATATACTAGAGTCCATAAGACTTTACAAAGAAATCATAATTGTATAAGGAAACTAAATCTTTTTGTATCTTTATCTTTTTTTTCTCAAGCATATCTTTTAGAATCTTCATCTTTTGTAGAATATACTCTACCAGCTTGTAGAATTCCATAATGATGATTTATGTCCTTTTGTTTCATTCTTTTGTTTCTTTTGGAGGTCTTCATCTTTAGTCCCTCTTGTTTCATTCTTTTGTTTCTTTTGTATCATCAAATCATATAATTCCTAACAATCTTCCCCTATTTGATGATGACAAAATAAACAATGTTCTTGTACGAACTTCCCCTGAAATCGAGAAAGTTGAGATCATAGATCTCGCCATGAATAAAACAAGCTTAAAAAGCTTCCCCTTAATTCTTGATTTCCTTTGTACTTCCATGCTACCACACATAATAAGTTGTAATCTTCTTCCCCTTTTTGTCATTATCCAATAGGAATCTTGTGAAGATAAGAAACTTGAATCTTTACAACTCAAGTGGTACATGAACATATCCTGATGGTTAAACATTTTGTCAATAAGCTTCCCCTGAAACCCATATGTTTACCATCTCTTGAATCTCTTATTCTGTAAGCTCTTTGTAATGATTACGGATGAAGAAAAACTCAGTATTACAAACTTGATGTAGAAGTAGAATATCCTAAATTTGTGTCTTATGTCTTGTACTATTATACGATAAAGAAACTCACACTTCTTCTCCGAGAGTAGACCTTGATCTCTTGATAAATCCACATACCTTACATGAGTCACTAACCAAGTGATTGTAAATACCTGTGAGTACTACAATGTACCTCCTTTCATCAGGTATAACTAGATAAATCAAGTCTTCATCATAAACCGTATATAACCAAACAAGTTATATCCAAAGCTAAAAGATATAATAAGAACACGCATTTGTGAAACTCTACTTCAATATCAAATAAATGATAAAGAATCTTCTTCGTAACCAATTAATCCAATAAATCCAAAAACGAGCCTTTTATCAATTTAAGTGAATCTTAAACCAATACGAGATTCAAAAATAAAATACCTTCACTTCTGTACTGAACTGTCCGAGATCGTTTTCACATCCGAGAACCAAAAACATGTAGTACCCGATATATGATAATACTAGCAGTTGTAACTTTTTATCGGATACCATTAGCAGTTGTAAAATCTTCTCGAACAAAACTAACAGTACAAACACACTCGAACTCAACAGTAGCATTAAAACTTTCTTTGAATTTAGCATGAACAGTACTAAAATCTTATTTGTATTTGAACAACTTTAGCATTCATGGACGAACAGTATTAATACTCTTGTACCAAGCAGTACATGAGTAGCCTAAACGTGTAGTACCAACAGTACAAACATCAACTTGTTTGGTACCTTTACATCTTCCATGTGCAAACAGTAAGTCCAATAGCCTTTATACTAAACAAGCAATATGCACTACTGTATTAACATAGTACTCGAATAGTACTAAGTAAAATAGCAGCAACGAACAGTACTCTATAAATATTGAGCCCACGTTTGATTTCTTTATACATCATCACCATACTTTTGAGCCCATACTCTTTAATACCACACAAGCATTAAAATAATTTGAACATCACTAGACTTGCCAAGCGGTATTAAAACTTATGAAGCCCACATTCCTTGATGTCTAATAGTAGAAATAACTTTTAATACATGATATTCGAATCCAATAGTATTAATATAATACTTTGAACAGTACTTTTCTTGCATAGGAAGCGATCAAACAGTATTATCTATTCACGTTAAGAAGTACTATCCTTTTTCTTGCTTCGAATAGTATAACTTCCTGTTGACAACACTAAATTTGAAAAACACCAAAAATATACTTCTTCAAACAGTACTAACCATGTTGAAGCTCAAACAGCATTAATAAAGCCCAAATTGTTCAGCACAAATTTTTCTTTGTCAAACTATATAAAGCATGCAATATTAACTTTGCATTGATCCCTGCCAGTATACATTACCCACGTGACATCCAATTAAAATAATGAACGACTGGTTCCTATGTTCTTCTGATGCTGTTGTTCATCACTTGTTACTTTGCTTTCACATCAACCATGAACAATCCATACTCCCAAGCGAACCCTTATAAAAATATGCAATAATCACTGAAACCCTAAAAAACCAATTAGGGTTTGTTTAGTTCGTTGAGGGCAGCAACCTGGTTTGAATGTTTAATAACTCTTCACTATCAATCGTGACAGCAACGAAACCTTATTAATTCTCTAAGAATGTGTATCACCGGGAAATTCGTTCTTCCAAACATGATCATCAACAAACCTTAAACGAACCATTAGGGTTTTTATTCACGAGCACAATTGATGATTCAACCAGCAGCAACAACGAATTTTAGGGCTTTCACTACTTCCAATAAAACAATAAATGAATCCAAACCCTTAAGCCTTAAAGATCCAGCTGCTGTCATTCTCATGGATCCAAAAAGATAAAACATTAACCTCAAATCCAGACCCCATCGATCTATACCATATACACCATGTACTCCCTAGATCGAATGTTGAGATCGAGATGACTACAAGAACAGCCATACCATTCAGCTGAAACCCTAACATGAAAAATCAGAAACCACACGATTTGCTTTTTACCGAATTAGGGTTTCATGAAAATCCCTATTATCACCGAATTTGAACAGTATATTGAAAAGAAAACCGAATTCGATGTGAAGAAAACCCTTATAGTAACAATGATTCATAAATCGTATTGCATACCAATCAAGGTAGAGAGGAAGATTATAAACATTATTATAACAACTAAACTTCAAAACCCCATAAAACTTTAACCAAAAATCGATTTCTTGAAAAATTAGGGTTTTAGGGTTTCTTCAAAAACCTTGTAAATCCTAGATCAAGAGCCACGAGGCTCTGATACCACCTGATAAACCTGATCACCTGATAGAACTAGATAGATCTTGATAGGCTCTTAAGATCTTTTAAGCTCAGATTGTTTAGATCTTTAATCTAGGATGAATAATAACAAAGATAATAACATGCAGCGGAATAAGAACAATCAATGTTATTGTAACAAGATTTTATTTAATCACCAAACGTTACAACACAACCTTAATTCTATTTGATCAAAATAGAATAATTACCTCCTGTAATGGGATCATGTCTAGGGATCTCTTTATATACTAGAGTCCATAAGACATTACAAAGAAATCATAATTGTATAAGGAAACTAAATCTTTTTTTATCTTTATCCTTTTCTTCTCAAGAATATCTTTTAGAATCTTCATCTTTTGTAGAATATACTCCACCAGCTTGTAGAATTCCATAATTACGAGTTAGGTCCTTTTGTTTCATTCTTTTGTTTCTTTTGGAAGTCTTCATCTTTAGTCCCTCTTGTTTCATTCTTTTATTTCTTTTGTATCATCAAATCATATAATTCACAACAAATGATCTTCATGACATTTTACATTAATGCATTTTAGTTTTCTCTATTATGTATATTCTGTTATGATTGATCATTCTTCCTTGCATACCCGTGTTTCTGCCTATGTCAGGGTGTGACAAATTGGTAATCAGAGCCAAGGTTATAGAGAACTAGGTGATTTGGCCTAGACTATAACTTAGGAACCTTCATATAGTTGCATTGTAGGATCTATGTGTGCGGTGTTCTGCTTATACGTACTTAGGTGGTTATATAATATATCGTATCAGATAAGTCAATCATTGAAATGTGTGAGCCTAATACTAAGTACATCTGGGAAAGGATATGGGTATAAATACGGTGGCCAACGTAATTATAAACGTATCACGACTCACGCGTATTTAGTAATACCATTCGCATAAATCGGTGTTGACACATAGGACCGTATTATGCGTAGTATAGTATATTAAGTTATCCTATACGTATTGACCGTCTCGCCTACCTAATGTTACCTATGTCCTCCCTCGTGTAGATAATGCCGCCAAAGATGACGACACGAAGTGCTGGCCGGGCAACTGCCACCCTACGAGGTGGAAGGACGGGTGGACGGACTGGTAGATATGGTGGTAGAACTGGAGGTCAATATGGTGATCAGGGTAATGGTAGGATTAATGGTCAAGGTGGACAAGTAGGTGGTCAAGGTAGTGAGGTGAATGACAGTGTTGACGGAGTCACCGACTTCTTCACCATCATTACATAGCAGTTGCGAAATTTACTTCCCAGTATTGTAGCCCAAGTAGGTGACCAAGGTAGACGTCAATGGAATGGTAGGAATCAAAACGGCGATTCCATCAATGACAACATCCAGGCTAATGTTAGGAATGTCATTGAGAACAACAACTATGTGGGTTGTACCTATAAGAATTTCTTAGCTTGTAACCCAAAAGAGTATGATGGTAAGGGAGGTGCTATAGTTTATACACGTTGGATTGAGAAGATGGAGTCAGTTCAAGGATATGAGTGGGTGTAGGGATAATCAAAAGGTGAAGTACATTGCTGGGTCATTTGTTGGAAAGGCTCTTACATGGTGGAACTCTCAGATCCACATACGAGGACGAGAAGCTGCGGTAGGTATGTCATGGTAAGACTTTAAGACTTTGACTAGAGAGGAATTTTGCCCGAGTAATGAGATGCAAAAGTTGGAAACTGGGTTGTGGAACCATGCCATGGTCGGGGCAGGCCATGCAGGATACACTGATAGATTCCATGAGTTGGCAAGATTAGTTCCCCACTTCGTTACCCCTAAGAACAAAAGGATTGAGAGGTACATCTATGGCCTTGCTCCACAAATCTGAGGGATGGTGATGGAAACAGATCCAACGACCATTCAAAAGGCTGTGCAGATTGCTGGCACACTGACTACTGAAGCCCTTAGGAATGGGTCAATCAAAAAGAACCTTGAGAAAAGAGGAAATGGGGGGAACCTAGAAAGGATAGGAATGGAAAGGACGATAACAAGAGGATTAGGACTGGAAATATTTTTGCTACAACCGCAAACCATGTTAGGAGAGAATACATGGGTAAGGCACCCAAGTGTACCACTTGTAACTTTCATCACCCACCTGAGACGCCTCGTTGCACTTGTTTCAACTGTAACCGCCCAATACATTTTGCTAAGGATTGTAGAGTGGTGCCTAGGAATGTGAACCCATCAATGTTAGAAACCCAACTGCTAGGTCCTGTTACGAGTGTGATAGTACCAAACATATCAAGGCAGCATATCCTAGGTTGAATCAGGCTCAAAGGCCAGGGGAAACCATTAGAACCAAGTCGTGGCTGTTAATGGGGGTCAAGGTCGTGGGAACAATGGTAACCAAGCACGTGGAAGAGCATTCATGTTGGGAGCAGAGGAGGCTCGCTAGGACCCGAACATCATGACAGGTACGTTCACTTTGAATAATCATTATGCCACAACCTTATTTGATTCTGGTGCCGACTATAGTTTTATTTCCACTACTTTCATACCTCTGTTAGGCATAGAACCCAGTGATTTAGGGTTTAGTTATGAGATTGAGATAGATAGGGTCATTAAGGGACGCAAACTAGAAATAGAAGGTCACGTGTTTGATATAAATTTGATACCGTTTGGAAGCGGGAGTTTCAATGTGATCATAGGCATGGATTGGTTGTCTGACCATAAGGCTGAGATAATCTATCACGAGAAGGTAGTTAGTATACCACTACCAAATGGCAAAGTACTTAGAGTTATAGGAGAAAGACCAGAGGAAAAAATGAGGCATGTTATGAGAGCTAAGGCCAAGGAACAAAAACAATAGGAGATTGTTATAGTTAGAGACTTTCTCGAGGTATTTCCGGATGACCTATCAGGATTAATACCTATTAGAGAAATCGATTTTCGGATTGAGTTAGTCCCTAGAGCAATACCGGTCGGGAAATCTCCATATCGATTGGTACCTTCTGAAATGGAGGAGTTGTCGGGACAACTCAAGGAACTCCAGGACAAGGGTTTCATTCGACCAAGCTCATTTCCTTAGGGAGTACTCGTATTATTTGTTAAGAAGAAGGATGGATCCTTTAGAATGTGTATTGATTATAAAGAGTTGAACAAGTTGACCATCAAGAATCATTATCCACTCCCTAGGATAGATGACCTATTCGACCAACTGCAAGGATCGCAGTATTTCTCTAAGATAGACCTTAGGTTCGGATACATCAGATGAGAGTGCATGAGGACGACATTCCAAAGACTGCATTTAGAACCCGATATGGGCATTTCAACTTCACGGTAATGCCCTTTGGTCTGACAAACGCACTAGCGGTATTCAGGGACTTGATGAAACGAGTGTGTGGACCTTATCTAGAAAAGTTTGTGATAGTGTTCATAAATGATATCTTGATCTACTCTAGGACCCGAGAGGAGCATGAAATGCATCTAGGGTTAGTTTTAGAACTACTCAAGAAGAAGAAATTGTATGCTAAGTTTTCTAAGTGTGAATTATGGTTGCAAGAAGTACAATTTCCTGGGCATGTGATCAATGGTGATGGGAGTCATGTAGACCCTAGTAAGATTGAAGTTATTAAGAATTGGGAAGCCCCGAGAACTCCGTCTAAAGTTTGTTCATTCTTAGGCTTGGCTGGATATTATCGTCGATTCATTGAGAACTTTTCTAAGATAGCTAAGTCGCTTACCATCTTGATTCAGAAAAGCAAGACCTTTGATTGATGTGAGGAATAGGAAAAGGCATTTCAAACTTTGAAGGATAAGTTGTGTAATGCACCTGTTTTAGCTCCCCGATGCATTGGAAGATTTTGTAGTGTACTGTGATGTATGAGGCTTAAGATTAGGTTGTGTGTTGATGCAAAGAGGTAAGGTGATAGCATATGCATCTAGGTAGTTGAAAATCCATGAGAAAAACTACACCACCCATGATTTGGAATTAAACGCGGTTGTGTTTTCTCTTAAGATCTGGAGACACTACTTGTATGGGACAAAGAGCGTTATATATACCGATCATAAGAGTCTTTAGTACATCTTTAACCAAAAGGAATTAAACATCCGTCAGCGTCGCTAGATAGAGCTTTTCAGCGATATATCACTGCGAAATTCGCTACCATCCTAGTATGGCAAATGTAGTAGTTGATGCACTAAGTAGGAAGGATAGGATCAAACCTAAAAGGATTAGAGCTATGAACATGACCCTTCAGTCGACTATCAAGGATAAGATACTAGCGGCTCAGAAGGAGGCATCTGATGAGTCTGCAGGATTTCTGAGAGGACTAGATG
Source organism: Tanacetum coccineum (assembly GCA_026074375.1). NCBI lineage: Eukaryota > Viridiplantae > Streptophyta > Magnoliopsida > Asterales > Asteraceae > Tanacetum > Tanacetum coccineum. The sequence continues at coordinate 21,200 of BQNB010114856.1, forward strand.
AACTGATAGAACATAAGAGTGAGGGAGCATTGTATTACCTGGATCAAATATGGGTCCCTTTAAAGGGTGATGTGAGAACCCTGATAATGGACGAAGCCCATAAGTCGAAGTACTTTATACACCCAAGAGCTGCCAAGATGTACTATGATCTTAGAGATATGTACTGGTAGCTAGGAATGAAAAAGGATATAGATGTGTATCTGAATAAGATCGTTGCCAGGCACGGTGTGCCGATCTCAATCATATCGGATCATGATAGTCATTTCACATCAAGGTTTTGGCAAACAATGCAAGAGGCATTAAGAACTAGGTTACACATGAGTACGGCTTACCACCCTCAGAACGAAGGTTAGAGTGAACGTACTATCCAGACCTTGGAAGACATGCTTAGAGAATGCATCCTTAATTTTTGGAGAAGTTGGGATGTTCATCTTCTATTAGTTGAGTTTTTGTATAACAATAGTTATCATTCTAG
>BQNB010114857.1:0-21673 GCA_026074375.1 Tanacetum coccineum
CTGATTCTCTTAGAACCAACAATTCTAACAAGCCTTTGTTGACTTCTACAGGAGTAAACACTACTACTAGTGCTAGCGGATCAAAGCCTTCGGGCAATACAAAGAAAAACAGGATCTCACGACCACCAAGTAGCAATCTGAAGAATAAAATAAAAGAACACCCTAGGAAAGTTGAATCTTGTTTGAATAAGACGAATTCTATTTTCGAACCTATCAGTAATGCACATGTTAAGCATTATGTGAGAAATGCTAAGTTTGAATCTATTTGTGCTATCAGTAACAAATGTTTGTTTGATTCTAATCATGATATGTGTGTTATTGATTATGTGAATGATGTGAATGTGTGTTCTAAACCCAAATCTAAAAGAAATAAACTGAGAAAAGTATGGAAACCTACGGGTAAGGTGTTCAATAAAATCAGATATAGTTGGAAACCTACAGGTAGGACCTTCACTATAGTCGGAAATATGTGCCCTTTAACTAGGTTCACCTCCACTAAAGTAGTGCCTACTAAGGAAACCACTAACAAACTAGTTCTTACACCAACTTAAGGAATCATAATTTATAGTAGGAGACCCAAAGCACCAAAATTAGTAGGATTTAGTAGTAAATCTAAGATCACAAAATCTAGAATCTTTAACTCCTCGGACCCCACTCAATTTGGGGGATCCACTGTTTTTGATGTTCCATCTTCTTATCTTAACGATTGAAAGTTGTCCAAATTGTTTTGTTGTATTTAGACTCCGGATGCTCCAAGCATATGACCGGAAATCGCTCTCAACTCATCAACTTCGTCAGTAAATTTTTAGGTACCGTCAGATTTGGAAATGATCATATTGTTAAGATAATTGTTTATGAAGACTATCAAATGGGAAATGTTACAATATCTCGGGTTTACTATGTGGAAAGGTTAGGACACAACTTATTCTTCGTGGGATAATTTTATGATTCTGATCTCGAATTAGCTTTTCGCAAACACACATGTTTCATTCGTGACTTAGAAGGTGTTGATCTACTCAAGGGATCAAGGGGTTCAAACTTATACACTTTGTCTATGGAAAATTTGTTACTATCCTTTCCTATATGTCTCTTGTCTAAGGCCTCAAAGACCAAATCTTGGTTGTGGCATCGAAGATTATCTCATTTAAACTTTGACTATATCACTTCTCCTGCCAAACAAGGTCTCGTCCGAGAACTTCCAAAACTAAAGTATCAAAATGATCACTTGTGCTCTGCATGTGCTCTTGGTAAAAGCAAGAAGCACTCCCACAATGTAACACCCCCAAATTGGGTCACAGCAGAATATGTGTCTGAGAGTGTTACTTTATATATCAATAGGACAAGATATGAGAGAACGACCTCTAGACGAGTCGTTTGAAAATGATACATTGGATTCAATGAAATTGTTTGTTACAAAAGCCCAAAGCTTAACTTGTTCATCTTTGAAAATATAAAGATTTTAATACATAACAAATATTTCCCAAATGTAATGCACACAAATCTTTATGCAATATGACTCCCAAAATGATGACATCTAATGTATCCTTGCCCTTGTACCTTATTGATCTAAGAAAAACATGCTTTAAAACGTCAACATAAAGTTGGTGAAATCACAGGTTTAAGTAATGTATAAAGTAAGACCGCAATATTTCCAAGTGTATGACAAAGTAACGAATACAATATCACAAAAGTAACTACGCCCGCGCTAAGCTCATGACACTGAAGCTACAACATGTATGTATTTGCAAATTAATGCCAATAATGTGCTCGTGTAGATGTTCAACCCGCAACATCCAAATCTGACATGGTATACGTCCGTTAGTTTGGTACCGCCAAAACTAGTGAGCGCTACTCACCTGAACGGGGATGTCAATCACAAATATATCTATTCATAACATTCACGCTTACAACCAGTAATTAACAATTCATGATTTATGGGCATAGTGGATTATCGCTACTTAGACAAACTTGTAATTTGTTTAAAGTGTACTTGCGTCCAAATGTAAAACTATGCATGTTTCTCACCTCAAAAGTTGTAAATCATTGTAATTGTATAAAATGGGGCTATGAACTCACTTCTAGTGAATGAATCGATTATATAAATCAAGTAAGTGAAAAGTCTCGCGAAATCCAAATGGAACCTAATTAATTATAGGTCGTATGAGTATAATGTATTTAACATAAATACAACATTATAAATTATAGAGTTACGTCACCACCGAATAGTTTTTGTTTAGTTTTAAAAAGTCGAAACAATATTTAAATTGTACTTGTTAAATAAATGTCCAAGTATATATATCCGTAAAAATATTATCTTTGTCCAACAATTGATTATTTATTAATAAAACATGATTTAATATTTTTATTAATTATATAATGATATTATATAAATAGTTTAATTGTTTTATAAAATAATATTTATAAAGTTAAAAACGTATATAGATATTTATATAAATGATACTACAATATTTCTTAAGGTTTTTAGAGCCCAAACGGACCCGAAAACACTCGTAAATCACATTTTAAAATGTTAACAGCTTTGTTGTATGTTAATAAAAGTGTAGAAAATGGTTTTTAAAAGTTAACTAACTTTTACAGTTTTTAATTAAAAATCTATACATTTTTAGTAAAACGGAATAAAAAATTTATATATTTTTAGTAAAACGTCATTTTGAACAACTTTATAGCTTTATACTTTGGCCGAATCGGGCCTGAAAGCCTTCAAAAACTCTATTTTCAGTTTCTGCAGTAAACCCACAGATTTTTTCACAGCTTTTCTAAAAGATGTGAAATATTTATATAGTTTCCGAAATCTTTAAAAACTCATAACTCACTCATTTTAACTCCGTTTTGCTTGTTCTTTATATGTATGAAATTGTGACGAGATAATCTATTAAAATAAAATACTCATAGATTTTATAAAAAATCTGTGCCGACACAGTTTGTTTAAAATATTTATAAAAATATTTTTATAACTTAAGATCTTGCAAAACTCATAACTCCTTCATTTATTTCCGATTTTAGAGTTCTTTATGCTCACAGTTTCCTATTGAGATGATCTAACATAATAAAAATTTTATATATTTTTATCAGATTCAAAACATTAGCAGTTTTTATAAAACAACTTTTTAAAAACACTTTAATATGTTTAATTATCGTAATCTTGTAAAAATCATAACTTCTTCGTTATAGCTCTGTTTTTCGAGTTCCTTATATGCACAAAATCCTTATGAAATGTACTATTTAAATTTGTAGTTTATATATTTTATAAAAAATTTGAATTTACACAGAAGGTATAAACAGTTTGTATATATATATATATATATATAGTGTGAGATTCTTTTCAGAACCAAATAAATGTACAGAACTGCGAGAACCAATTTCAACCTTTAGATTAATTGATCAATGCACCAAATTCCCCAACCCTTAACCTCCCAGATCTTCCGCCAACCACCCTGCCCCGACCCCCCCCACAAAAACCCAAACCCCTCCCCTCTGGGAGACCCCTAACACCGAGCGGCAAGCCGAACCCCCCCACACCTCTTCCCAACCACACCAAAACCCGTACCCCCAACCCCAACCCTAATCATAGCCACCAAACCCCCGCACATCCCCCCCAAACACCCGCACACGACACAAGCCGTTCACCCCACCAAAATCCACACACCCAAATAACCAGTTGCAAAACGACTAAACCGCCGACCATCTCGTGCCCAGAACTAGCAATTAACCCCCCATACAACGCGATAACAGGCCCCACAAAAAAACCCACCACCCCCCAACCCCCGCCTCCGAAACAACCAATCACTCCCCCAACAAATACCCCCACGCCCCGCTAAAATTTGCCCCTTGTCCAATACCGGGACACCCTCTCGTCCGCCCGCCACCTACACATAAGAATCCCCCCCACAACCAGCCCCTCGACATTCTGACATCCTAAAAAATCTACGTTCTCCCCTCCCCCCTACAAAATCCCCCCATAACCCCCCCCTCAAATAGACCTTAAACCACCCCTATACTCCCCATTAAAAAGCCCCTATCCCACCCTAAACCCTAAAAACCACCCCCCACACCCAAAAAACTACCCCCTGCCACCCCCCTAACACACAAAACTACCCCCTACCAAAATCACCCCAAACAACTGCAACACCAAATGTCCGCCAACGTTCCCATCCCTCCAACCCCCCCACACTAATCCGATACATCCTTACACCCCCAGAAAAGTAACCACAGCAAAACTAAAGCAGAGACCTAATACACACTAAACCATACCGTCCCACAAACCCCAACACCAACCACCCACATAATAACTCCTGATTATGCATATTTTCAAAAAATGTAAATTAAATTGAGCCATAATCTCAACAAATACCAACTCCAAGATTATATAATCAAAAAACTAGTGCCGCCACAGTATTTTGTATTTAACAATAATTAAAACACTAATTTTATAACTTAAGCTCATTCAAAACTCAAACTCCTTAATTTATATCCTGGAGTTTAGAGATCTTTATGCACACAGAATCCATATGAGATGTAACTAACATAATAAAAAATTATAATATAATTATATATCAGAACAAAACAGTAGCAGTATTTAAAAAAACCGACTTTATAATAAAAACACATTTAATCAAATCATAAACGTAATCTATGGAAAATCATAACTACTTCTTTATACGCTAGCTCCGTTTCTCAAGACTATCCTTTAAATGCACAAAATCCTTATGAAAAGTACTATATAAATTTGTAGTTATATATTTTATAAAAATTTGGAATTTACACGCATGTATAAAATGTTTGTTTATATATTAATATATATATAAAGTGGTGATATTCTTTTCAGAACCAAATAAAAGAATAAGAACTGCGAGAACCAAATTAAACCTATTATGAGTTTGATCAATGGCTAGAATGGAATTTTGCACAAATGTAATAAAGTGAAAGATTAATTATAAATTTGCGTATGAGAGAGGAAGGGTGGGTAATAAAGGTATTTGATTGCATCATTTTTCCAAAACCGTTCCTAAAATTAGGGATTATTATATGAAATTTTGTTTTTGACTATATATTTGAAAAATAAAACAACTTGCTTCTCCACCCATTGCTTCTTCGTAAACAACGACAGATCCAGAAAAAACAATAACTACTCTTCTTCTTTGTTTTATCATCTATGAAGGTATGATTATTATTATTCTATTTGTATGTGTCTATTATATGATTTATATTATTCTCAACCAAAACTCTTGTTAAAATTCATTTTTCAAGCTTGAATTTTTTGCATTGCTCGATCAATTATTAGAACGAATTTGGGTTCACTTGTTATTCGCTATGTTTGTTATAATCTATCTCATCGAAAAGAAAATGTTTAATTTTTTGCGAATGTCGAGTAACAAGAAATAGTTTGTAATTTCAAAACTTTTACGGATAGGATCGGATTTCTTGTCTAGGTTGTGATATATTCATGTACTCATGTCATTATTGCTTAAAAATATGTTTTTTATTCATATGCTTAGTTTATCTTTAAAAATATCTGAAAATTGTGGGAAAAAAATGCATTCATCTTTTGTTACAAGTCTATGTTAAATTAAAATGATGAAGTTGCATGTGTGATAAAGATGAACAGTGAATGCACATGTGTTTGAGGAGAATAATGAGCACGATGTAGATTTTAGACAAAAAATACAACGTGATGCGTGATAATCAATATGTTATTATATTAAAGAAAGAAGTCCATGGTAAATATAGATATATGAAAAGGACATGCAAATTTTATATTTTGGATCATGAGTTTTTGCTATGTTGGGTTTTATTTTGAGGTTTGTTTTATTGTTTGTGCATACTCATCCGATGTATGACAATAATGCAATTTACCATCGAGTTTATGTCGGTATTAATATTAGTCATCTGATGTGTCAATAAAAGTTAGCAACAGGTGACTAACTCGAAAGATTCGCCTACGGTCACGCCTATATTGAGAGTGCATATATGTTACTGAGACCGCATATGTATTTTTAGAGTTTTGGGTGAATTTGATGCCTTGTGTGCATATGTGTTTTAAAAATTTTAGAGTTTAAATGTATTGAAGTGCATATATGTTTTAAATGTTCATAAAGTTTAAATGTGTTGAAAATACATGTGTGTTTTGTTAGTTGTTATGATTAAATAACTTGTTTATTAATTGGTTGTGGTTATAGGTACGGGTATAATAACCGATATGAAGAGTGCACATGTGTTTTGTACATAATATCTAGCGAGAAGATTGTTATGATAAAGAAGTAAAGAGAAAGATACAAGTGCATGCAGTAGATACAAGTGCAAATAAGCTAACTTGAGTACGTATATATAAAGACATATGGATGACCTCAAATGCACATTTACATACAAAGAAATCGAGTCTCTAATGAGAGAAAATACATGTGCATCAACGAAACTTTCTATCTATTCTTTACTTTTTGAATTTTGTATTTGAATTGTATATCACATGATTTTGGATTTGTGTATAATGTTTTCGTTTTGAAATGTAAACGATTCATTTAAAATATTTATGTTTTTCATTCAATGCACTTGTGTAATTATTTGTGACCAAAACACATTAGAGGTTTAAGCAATTGAATACTAGAAAAAGAAACTATTTCAAAAAAAAAATCCTAAAATTTTGGATCTAAAAAACGTTTTTTTATTAAAAAATCTCAAAAAGAAAATAAAAATTTAATTTTACTATAATACCCTTTTGAATAAAATAATAAAAATAAATATCTAGAAAATTGTGATTGGTTGATGATGGTTTCGCGCATATCTGTATATATATTGGTTCAGAAAGAACCCTAACCGAATATATATCAAATACATATATAATATATATATATATATATATATATATATATATATATATATATATAAACTAGTTTTATAAATTATTACATGATTAAATTAGTACAAGTCCTCTAAATTAATTTAATAACACATCTTGTGTATACTTTATGTCATCATACTTATGTCTATCATTCTTGTCCAAATAAAATATCCTCATTAATTATTTATGTGTAAACTTTATAAATAACTTTTAACAATTAATTTATCAATTCATTTTATAAATTAATCAATACGTGTATAACATCAAATAAAACATGTTCTTGCATCTAACATATTTAAACATCATTTTATCATGTGTACATATTTATTCGATTGTATATAGGCTTGTTTTTATTTGATAACTTTATAAAATAATTCTTAAGTGGTGATTAACAATATAACAACATGTATGAAAACAAATAAAGAAATTACAAAAGTGTAGAGATTATAATAGACCTTCTATGAGTGAATGAATATGTAAACCCTAATTCAAAACCCTAGTTTTTTCTTGAATAAACCCTTGTTTAATTAACACCCAAGCTTCCAAATCACCTTGATACACCTTATATATTATACCTAAGAACACTTGTATGCTTATAACCTTGTTAAAATCAAAACTATGGAAACCCTAAAAGTTCTTTTTAAGCCATGAGTTGTAATAGAGAAAACAAGAGAGAATTATGAGTTTACTTGCAAGGGAAATGTGTGTTTAAGTCTTCTTAGGACCTTCTATTTATAGTCAAAAGTATTAAGCAAAATACCATAACAAACCATGGACTAAGAGTGGTTTTAAGGACATGTTGTTAGAGCTCTCCTCCTCTATAGGAGGAGGGAATGGTTAGGAGAGGGGGAGGACACAAGAGATTAGACAATTTATAGAAAATGGTGTTTAAGGTTGTACTTGTAGGGTTATAACTAGAATGATGTGATACTAGTGGAGATTTAAGGTTTTATTCTTGTGTGTATCACTTGTAAACCGGCCATATGGAGTAATAAGGTAGGAAATGATTTAATTTTGGGTATTGGGTATAAAAGTGGGTATTTGTTGAAGTATAGATAGGTATTGGTGGTTCCGTGTATGCTTAAATGTATTTTATTGCGAAACGTAAAGGTTTTACGTAATCGATAAAAATAAAATATGAAAATTTTAAATTATCTTCTTAATAATTATATAACACTTGCTTGACGTAAACTTTTATTTGCTTGATGCCTGTTTAAGTTTAATGTTTTTAGTTTACGCGATTTAACTAAACGATGAAAATTAAAAGTAAACGCGTAAAACCCTAAAAATAAATAATGGAAAGTATTAGGAAAGAATTGAGTCGCATAAAATGACCCAAATAAAGGATTGGTTACAGTCATCTCCCCGTTAAAGGAGCCTTGTCCGCAAGGCTCAAGACGTGGCACTTGTCGAGGGTGCGGTCTTTGTAAAGAGATGTGGGTACTTCTTTCGGAATTGATCTTCACGTTCCCATATGAACTCAAGACCTCTCATAGAGTTCCATCGAACTTTGATAATGGGGATACGACTTTGCTTTAACCGCTTGACTTCATGATCCATGATATCCACTGGTTCTTTAACAAAGTAAAGCTTATCATCAATGTGTATTTCATCTAACAGAATTGCCAATGGCTCGTCGGATAAACATTTCTTCACATTTGATACGTGAAACGTGCTATGAACCCTGCTTAATTATTAACGAAGTTCGAGTCTATAAGCTACGGTTCCCACTTTTGCCAACACCTTGAAAGGGCTAATATACCTTGGGTTAAACTTCCCCTGTTTGCCAAAACGAATAACCCCTTTCCAAAGTGATACCTTCAACAAGACCAATGATCACAACTTGAAATTCAAAAGGCCTACGCCTACACAACGTATAAACACTTGGCGATCACGAGCTGCTTGAATTCGGCTCTTGATTGAATATCTTTTTAAGTAGTCTCGTGAATCATTTCTGGACCGTGATCTAAACCATCTTCCGACCTCGCCCAGCAAACCAGGTGATCCACACTTACAACCATAAAGCGCTTCAAATGGTGCAGCTTTAATGCTAGTATGATAACTATTGTTGTATGAGAACTCAATTAGCGGTAAGTGTCTATCCTAACCATTTCCAAAGTCTATCACGCAAGCGCGTAACATATCTTTTAGTGTCTGAATGGTTCTTTCGCTTTTCCCATCAGTCTGCGGATGGTAAGCAGTACTCATATCTAAACGAGTACACAAAGCCTTCTGGAAAGAACCCACCAAAAATTAGACGTAAATCTAATCTGTCAGACGTCCACAAATAATCAATACTAGGTACCCCATGTAATCATGCTAAAACTACTTTACAAGAATCAGTCGTTGTTCAACTTGTCCATAGAGTCATTTTCCCTCATCGGTAAAAAGTGTGCAGACTTGGTAAGTCAATCTACAATTATCCATATGGTATCATAACCACTTGAATCATAACCACTTGACATACTTGGGAGCTTGGTGATGAAATCCACGGTGATATTGTCTCACTTCCACTAAGGAATATCGGGTTACACCAACAAACTAAATAGTTTTTGGTGTTCAACTTTGGCCTTAAATACGTCAAACACTTGCTAACATAGGTGAAAATATCAGCTTTCATGTTGGGCCACTAATATAATTTCTTCATGTCTTGGTACATCTTGTCGAAACCCGAATGAACATAATATTTTGACTTGTGGGACTCATGCATAATAAAAGTCCTTAGATCACCATAGCATGGCAACCAACTTTTTTTCCTCAAACATAGTGTTTCGTCAGCACGCGGTTCTAAACTTTCTTGTTTAGGATTATCTAACTTCCCTTTCTTGATCATACCTCCCACATCTTTAGCCTCAAAGTTTTCTGGTTTCATAGCTTCGATTTGAGCGTTTAAAATTTACTTGGGAAGATCCAAACCAATAGTCATAACTAAGGCTTAAACCCGTAATGGCTTAATTCGTTCCTTCCTGCTCAAAGCGTCAACCACTACATTTGCTTTCCCCGGGTGATAACAAATTTCACAATCGTAATCACTGAACAATTCCAACCAACGATGTTGTCTCATGTTCAACTCCTTTTGATCATGGATGTGTTGTAGACTTTTATGATTCGTGAACACAATACACTTTGTTCCATATAGATAGTGCCTCCAAATCTTTAGAGCGAACACTACTACTCCTAATTCCATGTCATGGGTGGTGTAATTCTTCTCGTGAATTTTTAGTTGTCGTGATGCATAAGCAATCACCTTATCATTTTGCATTAATGTAACGTCTGTTGCCTGATAAGGTATTATTTATATAATAAATAATAGTAGTCAATTATTTAGAATGTAAGTTATAAGAAAATGGTGAAGTTATAAGTTAACATAAATAAGTGTTAAGTTATTATATAGTTATGTGCCAAAAACAGGAAGAATAAAACAACAAGGACTAGTTTTGCCAATAAGATAAACTTAAAAATATAAATAGCCTAATTACCAAAATCCACCATGTTCCAAAAAATTTCAAGAGTGTGTGTGTGTTGTTATTGTGTCAACATCAACAAGAAAAAAAGAGGGAAATTAGGGATTTCCCTAATTTGATGAATTGATTAAGGAAGAAGAATATTTAAGCTAATAGGAGCCTTTAATTGTCATCCTCACACCAAGTAAGTAATTTCTAAAATTTAAAATTAGGGTTCTTATTATGAAATTTGGGTAAACTAATTTAAGGGTTAGTAATTCATGATTCTAAATATTAATTAGTTATTATTAGGTTAATTTTACAAGTAGGAAGCCAAGAAGAAATCAAGTCTTGTGTTCAAGTAGGAAATTAGAGACTCAAGTGAGGTAAGTATCTTGGCAAAACTTATAATGAAATCATGATGTTAATTATGATGTTGTAATGTAATGCATAAGGAGTTGTGATTGTTTGTTTAGCTTGGATCCAATGCTGGAATGTAAATGTTAGCATAATTATTATGCTTGTTAAAGGTATGTCAAAATGCTATGAATATACTCCTTGTATGTTATGGATAGTTTAATTACTAACTATAACATGTTGAATGTAGTTTAGGTCAAGTACTTACTAAGCTTTTGCTTATAGTTTTTGTGATGAATGTTTTTGTATGTAGAAGTGGTGTGGAGAAAGGTAAGGAGAAGGAATAGTTATGACTTAGATGGTTGATTGTTGATTTGATAAGTGAAGGACCCCTCTTTTGGATTAAGGAATCACAAACGCTGAAGCCCGAATTGTCAATTCTATTTTGGTATAATTATGTTACTTTTGGGTCTTTTTGTTTCTTTTAATGTCAAATCATTTTAGTTTATGTGTTTTAGTTAATACGATAATGGGTCAAGTGTAAATGATATTATGGTTATGAATGGTTAGTAGTAATGTGTTTAATGATGTTTGGGTTAAGTGAAATATGACCCGTTATCTTGTTATTGAAGTGGTTTATGTTGGTGCACTTATAGCCGAATCATAAATTGTCAAAAGTGCAATTTTAGGGTCATTTGAGATCTGTTAACAAGAAGGTTGGGGTTTTTAGGTACTTTTTGAGTTTCTGCAATAATTTACAGATTCTGCAGTTTTCTGTATCATGGTACCTAATACGGCGTATCCAACTATAATAAGCGTAATGGGCAATACGGCCCACGCTGTTTCAAAGCGTATATCAAGTCAACAGTGGAATACGACTATTCAATAAGAAACAGGCGTATTCATACTTTGGTCTATACAGTGTGTCCGTATTTACGAATACGGAGTATTCGTTCCTCAAGTCAATACGGCGTATTCAACTAATGAATACAGCGTATTGACTATAGTTCACAGAAGGTTTATATCTTTTTTTGCTCTAAGTTTTCACTTTGGGGTTGTGATATATATTCCTTATAAATGTATTTGAGCTTGTGTATGCTGCTGTTTCCAAAGTGTGTCTTCAATTTTATATAGTTTGTTAGTAAAGTCAAATTATGAGAAAAATTTTTGAATATTTTTCTTGGGTCGTTTAAGGGGAGTTTCAACTTGGTATCCGAGCCTTGTGATTGGTGGATTTTACACTATATATATAATATATAATAAAATATAAAATATATATAAGTCTAAAAATCAACCAAGATCATGAACCGAGAAAAAGTATAGAAAAATCCTCGGGTCGTTTAAAATCCCCAACGAGTCGGACTATAGAATCGATACAGTCGAAGATTATGGGTAGAAGGAGAGAAATGAATTGAAAGATAGAAAAGTCAAATAGCATAATAACAAACTAAAACGTATTTAAGAAACTCACCCGCTGGAATTAAAAAAAATTACTAAAATTAAGCTGAACAACGGGAGCAAACGAATCCTGACAAAGGGAAAACCTAAAATCTTTAAAATTAAACCTACGAAGAAATTTTTGCTTCTAAACTACTCTACGGGACAAATAACGAAGAATGAAAAAGACTAGACCGAAAACGGAGTTCGTTTGACCCAAAAACGAGTCAAGACAAAAAAAACGCAAACCCGACCTTCTTTACAAAAGGAAAAGTTGTTAAAAAATGATCCTAACGACGAAAATTTTTGTAATTTTCCTACAAACTATATGACAAAAAGAAAATTTTCTAAAAACCAAATAGTTTTTTGATATTTTTATGTATTTTTTTTATGAATTAATTAAACTTATAAACGGAACATTAAATTATAAAAATATTAAATGGACTTCGAAAAATTCTGTGAAAAATGATACTAAAAATATTAACACTCAAACAATCCCTAGAAAAAAATAAGAAACAAAAGTCAGCTAAAGAAATAAGCCCGTAAATAAGCTTAGTACAGCTTATAAGCTATATAAGCCTAAAACGACTATAAATACACAAGCCCTTAGGGACTATAACGAAAAAGTCCCAAGGGCGTCGAGACGTAAGGTGTGTGGTAAAAAGGGGGTTTTGTATCGAGAGGTCCGGGTTCGAGTCTTGCGCACCGTGGACCTCTTGTCTTCCCCCTTTTTTTTATTTTTCCTAAAAGTCTAGGTAAAATTGATAAAAAGAGTAAAGTAAAGGTAGGCGGGCAAAAAGTACTTGAATTTACACTGCAATGAAAACGGGACCAACCCTATACTAATGGAAATTACAAACAGACCCCTAACCTATGGCTATATTTTTGCTATTGAAAATTGAGATTCTGCTAAAACTCAAAACAAATGAAAGTTAATAGAACCGCTTATGACTAAACAACTTTAAAAAACATACACTTTCTATTTTTAACAACTCAATAAGCTATAAAATGAGCTTTTTCAAATCTGTTACAGAAACTAGGGAGTTAACAGCTTTTTCAAACTTTAGCTTATAACAAGCTTATTTCTAAATGAAAGTTAAAAACAAAAGAAGCTATTTGTAGATCAAGATGTGTACTCAAGATATCTAAACAAAGATTAGCTAAGTATTAACAAATTTAGCAAGAAAATTTAACTGAAAAAGTGCAAGTTTTAGATTGAAACTGTTTTGAGCTTTTTCAAATAAGCTAAACTGCTTATTTCTAAACCTTAGAAACCAATATTTTGGGAATAAGCTATACTAATGATATATGACTAACCTAGATAAAAGGTTTTTCAAAATTAAAACTAGAAATGAAAATTCAAAATGCAATAAGCTGAAATCCAAATATGCTGTTAAGCTACTTTTGACAGGAAAAATAAGCTAGTTTAATATACTGAAAATGAAAATCAAATGATGACTTTTATACACCTAATGGAGTTCTAACAAAGTGCAAAATTATACTTTCTTATTCCTAATTATAAAGTCTAGAGATAAGCTAGAAATTGATGAACAAACAACAAATAATTCTGCTGATTGCTAACTCATTATGCTGATACATTTGGTGCTGATGCACTTGGTCAAATTCTAAAGTGCAGGCTAAACTTAGTATACACTCATAAACTCTCTCATTACATGTATGAAATTCTACATTAACCAAGGCTTGTAATTCTAAACTACTATTTTGAAAAATCTTAATACTAAAACTAATTTTAACTCTAAAACTGTCCTGGTGCAGGACTTAACTAATCAAAGTTTAAAACTTTTGAAAATTGCAAACTAACTTCTAAAAGCTTTTTAAAACTTTATAACCTGACCTAACTCAGCTGAATGGAATACTTTTTGACAAACTAATGTTGACTTTAAAATCAAAGAGCCTAAATCCAAACACTCCTTAATAGAATCTGCCTAAACTATAGTAATATCAAAACCGGATCTAAAACTTAAGAGAGGCTAATCCTTTTATCTACTGAATCCTAAATTTTAACCTACTTAAGCTATTTGAGCTATAAAACCTACAGCTTATTAGAGAGAATAAGCTACTTACTCTACTAGCTTAAACTGCTTACTTTGACAGAATTTAAAAGAATGTAAACTAACATGATTATCACTAAAACAGCTTAAAGCTAAAACATCTATAGGCTAACTAAACTAAATGAAAAAGGATTAAACATGAGAATTCACAAAAATAAGCAATTTGAATTAAGCTATGATTATGCTAAAATGAAATTTAGAAAGTGGAACCTGAATTTTTGTTGTCTCAGTCACTAAGCCACTCTTGTAGAGTGAGTGGCTTTAGAAAACACAAACCTATTGGCTCCTTAGCCTCTAAACCTTGAGCATTAAAGCTCAATAAGCTATAACAGCTTATTTCTCCTTTTAGCTTCCAAAACTTGATCAAACTAAACTCAAGTGATCATGATTGATGTACAATGAGCTAGATTAGTAAATGAATTTGCTTAAAACAGAATTTTGAACAAATGTGAGCTTATTAACAAGAATAAGCTCAAAAGAGCTTATTGAGAACTTATTGAATGAATTAGGCTTAAAATGGAAATCAAAGAACAAGTAAACTTGAAAACTGAATATTATTACTCAAATTGATTACGTACAAGCTTAAAGAAGAAGAGTACAAGTGTTTGAAACTGATTTCTAAAAAAAACTTGAAAGAAAATGCTTAAAATTGAAGAAATTACAAACTGAAAATTAAAAACACACCTAACTTAAAAACTACACTCCTTTTTATAGGCAGCTCTCTTCTCTTTGTGTGCTTGATTGAGTGTGAGTGGTAAAAAGAAAGCACATCTGGGCCCTTTAAATCCTGCGGTACCCTAACTTTTGATCCTAACAGCCCACCCTAAGAATGTGGTGGATTTTTGGATGCCAACATGGCAAAGCTTCTTTAATGAGGTGGGAAAGATAGTGGAGAGGAGGGGGGAGGTTTGTCCATGGGGGGGATTGGGGTTAACCCGTGAGTTGTGTGAAGCTTGAAAATGGCGGGAAATAAAGTTATAAAAGAAGGTGACAGGGCGTGGGTTTGAGTTTTTGACAGCTTTAGTCCCTCATGGTGTCTTGCGTTCTTGCAACCATGGTCCCTGTGGTTAAATAACTTTGGGGACTTGGCAAAACAAGTCCCCAAGAGTTATACCACTCTTTGCACCGTAAGTCCTTGGGTGTACAAGTTTAGTGGACTTGCCAGCTTTGGCCCTTGGGGTTTTTCTTTGCCACTATGGGTTGAGCAGTTTTAAACCCTTGTCTTTACTTTTCTCTTTTCCTTTTTAAATATAAGTTTAGGGTTTTGGCAATTTTAACCCTCAAACTTATATTTCTTCACATGTTGACTTTTGGATTTGTCGGGGTTTTATTTGTGGGTTGACTATGATTTGACTATTGACTTTTTTGAGACTTGATTGACTTTCTGTCATTGAATTTGGCTTTGTCTTACATAGTCTATTTCCATTCGAGTCCGGTTTTGTCGTTTTGGCTTTGTATTTTTCCTCGTCATTTTCTTAGGTTTTCCGTTCCTGCACAATACAATTAGCCAAAAACAAGCGAATATTTTGGCGTTTAAGTCCGTTTTTTTGGTTATTTTAGCTCGTTTTTAAAGGTAAAAGGTATGTGTAATTAAGCACATACCACCTTGTCTAACAGAGATCTAGAAATATGATGTTAGAGAGTCCCTAGACTTATAGACTTTTAGGGTCTTTTTTAGAAGGTATAGATAGTAATGTGTAATAGTCCTTTTCAACTTTCAAAAGAGTACATGTGTAAGAGTGTTTTATGACAACGCTGGCCAACGTTTGTGATAAAAATACGATACATATGTATAGCCGAAAGTGTAAGGATTGTACATATAGGTTTGATTAAGAGTGAAAATCTAAAATAAGTAAAATTAAATGTAAAGCAATGCTTAATAGTTTAAACTGTTATTTTCAGTAAGAAGAAAAGAAGGTTGATGAGCGTCATAAGGAGGTCCAGAAAGCTTCTACCTCCAAGGGAGCCGAGTCTCCAATAGGTGATGCAATTCATAATGAAAGTGAAAACGAGTCTTCCTCTGATTTTGAGGGCCTCAATTATGGAGGGTTTACGGAGGAAGAGATGAAAGCCTTAAGATCAATGATAAATAGGCAAGTAGGAAAGGCAATTAAAAATGTGATGCCTTTTTACATAAGTCAAACCACTAATAATCTTAAAGAAGTAATACGAAAGGAGTTAGAAGAGCTTAAAAAGGGTGGCATGATGAACGATTCTAGAAATGAAATGGCAACCTACCGTGATTTCACGGCATGTGATGTGCCCAAGTTTGATTGAAAACGCTGATCCGATGCTGGTTAACTAATGGTTACCCGTTAGGTGCTATCGTCACTAGATGTTGTAAATAGAAGAACAAGTTTAACTTTGCCTCAAACATTCCTTCGGAGATAGTGCTACAAATGTGGTTGTGAGAAAAATTTCAAAAATGAAAGGAATGGATATACATGTACTTGGAAGGAATTTAAAGAAATATTTACCACTGAATATGCACCGGTGGAAGAAGTTGATAAAATTAGGGAAGAGTTCCAAACTCTCATCCAAACAAATGAGACGGTGAATGAGATGTGGAAAAAGTTTAACGATTTAATTTGTTATTGTCCCGAGTATCACGGGAATGAAAATCTTAAGGTCGAGAAGTTTCAAAGAATGCTACGTGATGACATTCGAGAAGTAATATCCCCATTCAAATGCACTACTTTAGAAGATCTTCTAAGTAGGGCTTGGTTGAGAGAAGCAGATTTACTAAGAAGGAAGAATAAGGAGACTAAGAGAAAACTTGATTTTGTAGACCGAGATGCTAAGAATCCTAAACAAGATCAAAGCTGAAGAAGTGGTGGAACTCAAGTTAAGACACCATGCAAGTAGTGTCATAAAACTTATCTTGGAGTATGTCAAGCAAATTTACCGGGTTGTTACAAATGTGGTGCTTTGAACCACATGAGCAAGGATTGTAAGAAGCCAATGATCTTGTGTTACAATTGCAATCAATTAGGAAACAAATCAAATGAATGTGCGAATCCAAAGGCGATTGAAGCTAAACCCTTGAAGTCAATCAAAGAAGAAAAGTTAGAGAAGACGGGGATTCCCACTCCAACAGCTCAAGCTTACATGATGGCTTACCTCAAAGACAAGTAGTGCGATGATTTATGAAACAGTACAAGATCCTGATAACACTATACCCGCTCGTGTATTATACGATTCGGGTGCAAGTATCTCTTTTTGTGTCTTTCGAATTTAGTAAAAATCTATCCACTCCACCAAACAAACTTCCTTTTCCTTTAGAAGTAGAAATAGCCGGTAATGAAATTGTAGTAGTGTCAAAAGTGTATCGAGATGTGGAAATAGAGATTGATGACAATATTTTTAAGATCGACTTAATTCCTATTGAGAATAAGAGCATTTGATATTGTGATAGGCATGAATTGGCTCGATAGGTATAATGCTAATATTTTGATGTACTCAAAAACTTGTTCGGGTAGTAAATCCTCAACGTCAGGAAATAATTATTTATAGGGATAAAAGGAAGGGTGAATTTAAATTATGTTTCATGATGAAGGCTAGGAAATATATGTCTCGTGGTTGTCAAGCTTATATGGCGCATGTAATAGATACAAATGTCGAGAAGAAAAGTGCTAAAGATGTTACAATTGTGAATAGTATATCGTCGGATGTTTTTTCATGAAATTTGTCGGGTTTCCACCGCGAAGAGGCAAATGTCCGAATTTCGAATTGATCTTATCCCGGGAGCAACTCCTATAGCTAAAACCCCGTATCGTTTAGCTCCTTCCGAAATGAAAGAGCTAATGAGTCAGCTTATGAATTACTCAATAAAGGTTTTATACATCCTAGTAGTTCTCCATAGGGAGCTCCAATTTTATTTGTTAAAAAGAAAGATGGTGGCATGCGAATGTGCATAGATTATCATGAGTTAAATAAGGTCACGGTGAAAAATCATACTCCTTTGACCAAGATGATGATCCTTTGAACACTCCAAGGCGCGAGATGGTTTTCAAAGATTGATCTCTGTTCGGGCTACCATCAATTGAAAGTCCGAGAAGAAGATATTCCTAAAACGGATTTTAGAATGCTTTATGAACAATGAGTTCATGGTTATGCCTTTTGGCCTTACAAATGCACCGGCAATTTTCATGGATCTCATGAACCGTGTGTGTAGGCCGATGTTAGATAAGTCCGTTATTGTATTCATTGACGACATTCTCGTTTATTCTAAAAGCAAGAAGGAACATGAAGCTCACTTACGAGAAGTTATAGAAACCTTACGGAAAGAAAGATTGTACGCCAAGTTCTCAAAATGTGAATTTTGGTTACAAGAGATTCAATTTCTCGGCCACGTCATAAATTCTGAATGTATCAAGGTAGACCCGGATAAGATTGAAGCGGTGATGAAATGGCAAACCCCTAAGGACGTTGGTGACATTCAAAGTTTCTTAGGCCTCGCGGGTTATTATCGAAGGTTTATTCAAGATTTCTCCAAGATCGCATTGTCATTAACCAAGCTTACCAAAAAGAATACTCCTTTTGTATGGGGTGATGAACAAGAAGAAGATTTCGTTACCTTATGGAGGAGGTTGTGTGAAACTCCAATACTTGTTTTACCAGAAGGAATCGAAGATATGGTTGTTTATAGTGATGCATCATATTTTGGTCTTGGTTGTGTTCTTATGCAACGTGGAAAGGTTACCGCTTATGCTTCTAGACAATTGAAAAAGCATGAAGAGAACTATCCTACTCATGACCTTGAGTTTGCAGAGGTGGTTTTTTCCTTGAAAATTTAGAGGCATTATCTTTATGGTGTAAAATTCATAATTTACACCGACCATAGAAGTCTTTAATATTTTCTAGAGAAGAAAGATCCAAACATGAGGCAACGAAGGTGGTTGGATTTACTCAAAGACTACGATTGTGAAATATGTTACCATACGGGTAAAGCAAATGTGGTAGCGAACGCGTTAAGATGAAAGGAAAGAGCGAAAGTTACGCGAATCCACTCGTTGCAAATGATTGTTACCTCCGACCTTTTCGACCGAGTCAAGGTGGCTCAATCGGAAGCGTTGAAGGAATAAAATTGGAAGAGTGAGCGAATTACATCTTACATACCCTATTTTGAGGACGATAGCTGGGAAATTAAGACCCATAAAAGAAGAATCTACATTCCTTTCCTAAGCAACGTCAAGGAGTTAATACTAGAAGAAGCACACAAGTCAAAGTACTCCATCCATCCGGGGGCTACAAAAATGTATCTCGACTTGAAGAGGAATTATTTGTGGCCGGGTATGAAGAGAGATTATGTTAAGTATGTGGAAAAATGCTTGACATGTCTAAAAGTCAAGGCTGAACATCAAAAGCCGTATGGGAAGATACAACCACTAGAAGTCCTAGTATGAAATGGGAGAAGATTACCATGGACTTCATAACCAAGTTACCAAGGACAACAAAGAAGCATGACGCAATTTGGGTCATAGTAGATCGATTAACGAAAAGTGCTCATTTTATTCCTATTCAAGAAGGCATGCCCGTTCATAAGTTAGCAAAAATCTATGTTAATGAGATCGTTGCACGTCATGGAGTACCCGTTTCTATTGTGTCGGATAGATATAGCCGATTTACTTCAAATTTTTGGCATGATTTTCAAAAAGAGTTAGGTACGAGATTGCACATGAGTACGGTGTTTCATCCTCAAACAGACGGTCAAAGTGAACAAACCATTCAAACATTGGAAGACATGCTTCGAGCTTGCGTAATCAATTTTGGAGGAAATTGGGATGACCATTTACCCTTGGTGGAATTTGCTTATAATAATAGCTACCATGCTAGTATTAAGATGCCACCTTATGAGATGCTTTATGGAAGAAAATGTAGAACGCCGGTATGTTGGGATGAAGTAGGAAGTAGGGAGTTAGCAAGCACGAAAGTTGTTTTAGCGACAACCGAGAAGATAGAAACCATTCGGGAAAGATTAATGGAGGCACAACATAGGTGGAAAAGCTATGCAAATAAAAGAAGAAGACCGATCGAATTTGATGTTGGAGACTTTGTTATGTTAAAAGTTTCTCCGTGGAAGGGTGTAATGCAGTTTAGGAACAAAGGGAAACTTAGCCCGAGATTTATAAGACCGTTTAAGATATTAAAGAGAGTCGGGGAGGTAGCATATACTCTAGAATTACCTAAAGAAATGAAAGGTATACACAATACCTTTCATGTGTCTTATTTAATAAAATGCCTTGCGGATGAATCAAGCGCGGTTACTTTGGATGAAGTAGAAATTAATCCGGAATCAACCTTTCAAAAAGAACAGATAGCAATTTTGGGAAGGAAATCAAGACAACTTCACAACAAAGAAATCCCATTGGTTAAAGTGGAATGGAAGCATCGGAAGGGTACAAGCATTAGATGGGAACCGGAAGAGAAGATGAGGATTAAATATCCTCATTTATTTCAAGAGTAGATTTCAAGGATGAAATCTCGTTTTAGGGGGGATGAATTGTAACATCTGTTGCCTGATAAGGTATTATTTATATAATAAATCATAGTAGTTAATTATTTAGAATGTAAGTTATAAGAAAATGGTGAAGTTATAAGTTAAAATAAATAAGTGTTAAGTTATTATATAGTTATGTGTCAAAAATAAGAAGAATAGAACAACAAGGACTAGTTTTGCCAATAAGATAAACTTAAAAATATAAATAGTCTAATTACCAAATTCCACCATGTTCCAAAAAATTTCAAGAGTGTGTGTGTGTGTGTTGTTACTGTGTCGACATCAACAAGAAAAAAAAGAGGGAAAATAAAGGATTTCCCTAATTTGATGAATTGATTAAGGAATAAGAATATTTAAGCTAATAGGAGCCTTTAATTGTCATCCTTACACCAAGTAAGTAATTTCTAAATTTTAAAATTAGGGTTCTTATTATGAAACTTAGGTAAACTGATTTAAGGGTTAGTAATTCTTGATTCTAAATATTAATTAGTTGTTATTAGGTTAATTTTACAAGTAGGAAGCCAAAAAGAAATCAAGTCTTGTGTTCAAGTAGGAAATTAGAGACTCAAGTGAGGTAAGTATCTTGGCAAAACTTATAATGAAATCATGATGTTAATTATGATGTTGTAATGTAATGCACAAGGAGTTGTGATTGTTTGTTTATATAACACCTCGTGTTTTAGGTCATTGTACGACATTATGTAATCCACTATTTATTTTTAGGGATTTACGCATTTGCTTTAAATCGTAACCGTTAAGTGAAATCGCGTAAACTGAAAATGATCATTCAATATAAACGGGCATTAAACTATTAAATGTTTACATCAAGCAAGTGTTAAATGATTATTATAAGGATAATGATCAACTTTGTTCATCTTATTTTTATTGGTTACGTAAAATGCTTACGTTTTGCGATAAAATGCGTTTTGGCATTCCCGGAAGCACCAAAACCTAACTACGCTTAAATGAATACCCACGATTATACCCAATGCACAAAATAATCAATATA
>BQNB010114858.1:0-21673 GCA_026074375.1 Tanacetum coccineum
GAGTGCCGAATTTGGTGTTTGATCCAAGAACATTCAAGAATTGTTGGTTAGGTGCTAGCATTCAAGGTAAGTATGTTCATCTTAGCTAGTTTATGATATTCATGTAACATAATTTATGATGGATTTAGGGTTTATATAAAATACAGATTTTATATGAACTTTAATAATGGTATGATGATTAGGGTTAGTTTAGGGTTATGATCATGCATGTTGCATGTTAGGGTTTGCGTTAGAACATGATTTAGAGTTGAGCAGATTTTAGGTCTGTGTTCAACTGATGATATCTAGATGTTAGAAACGTGTTTTGATATGATTCAAGAGCCTAAATTGTAGTTCAAAGAGTCTAATTTTCAAAAAGTCCGGCCTTAAATGATTTTGAGTTCTGAAAGTTGGTTAAATGTTGGTTACAAGAAAAGTTGTCAAAACAGTGAATACGGGTCAGAATTAGGTCATGTTTAGGAGGGTAAAAACCTAACTTAAAAGTGAAATTAGGGTTAGCCAATCAACAGTGGTTAAGTTTAATATGTATATAAAGAAACCCTAGAAGGATAGTCTCTGATTGTATGTCTAAGTATGGTAATTAGGGCCATACATTTTAGTGTGCAATCATATCCGAATTGGGACAGTTTTGAAGTTGAATTTTATTTGGGGTAGTTGCACATGTAATGAGCACTTGGGAATCACAAGGTAGTTAGTAAACTCATAAATAAACTTAGATGATTTTTGGTATAAATTATAAAGGTCAGCAAGTAGGGTTTTTAAGTTAGTAAAGATATATTAAAATTATGCAATTCTGAATAAATTATAGTTGACTAGTGTAATGTGTTAATGAAGTGGTTAAGGTTGGGCATGGTGTCGTGGTTACCCATGATGGTTAATCAAACCCTTAGACATCCATTATATGCGTGTGTTACATGGACTAGAAGCTTTGTAATCATTGGTCGTGTGTAACCGTGTTTATTTAATTATATATGTTTGCGTGATAGGAATTGGAAGCTGCTTTTGAGGCATTTAGGTAAGTTAAATAGTCCAACTTTTTTATTGCATTTTAAAACTTGATGGAAATGATGGAAGTGTTGAAATGAGTTTTAAATTGCTGTGATTATGTGTTAGTGTAAATACATTGACTGTTATGTGACTGATATGCATTATGTGCTACATGTTATGTGATGTGATATTGAGATGTTGCCTAGTCAGGAGGATTACTTGCGGGTATCCATGGCTTGAGCTAGAGGGAAAAAGTGTTGTTTGAGGGATTGGATGGGTACGCCTACCCAGTATATGTTTTGTTGGTTTGATTGATTGGATTGATTTTCATGTTAGTTAGCATAATTGTTCATCGAAAGTATTGTTTTTATACTCACGAGTAAATCTGCTTAATGATTTTTGTGAACGGATAAAATATAGTGTATGAAAACCTATGTTTCTTTCTCACCAAACATTGTGTAGATCGTAATAAGCATCATTTTCAGTTATTAGCAAGATGAATAAAAGTATGAAAAGTGTCTAGATGGACCGTAGGCAAGCTGGCGAAAGTTTAGTTAACTAGATTTCGTATTTGTTTTGGATGATGAATATTATATGCTTTGCTTTGTAGGATTAATAAATGATTTGCATGCATGGACTTGGCATGAACAGCCTTCATTTCTATGGTCAACACCTTTTGGATTTGTTGATGTGTTTTTGGGTATTTTCATGCACTACTCTCTATACCTTGTATTTTATGCATGTTTAGTTCTCTATACAACGCCAAGTGTGGTTATGATGAAACCATTCTTGTCACGTCTCTGCAAATTTCCGCCTTGGCAGGGTGTGACAGATTGTAACATTCGTGATTTAATCAAGGGATACTGTAACATTCGTGATTTAATCAGGTTAGTGATACCTTTAGATATGGTTAAGAGTTCTTTTGTGTGTGTCTTGGGTGCTAGGTGTAATTTATGTGTGCTAAGTGGTTTGAATAGGTGCATGATATCGTTTTGAGGTGTATAATCATCTCATTTTGAGTGTGTTTATACTTAGTGATAAGTATTCCATTTGTTCACGTATATTGATAATGGAAAGTAATGGTGTTTAACATGCAATGCTACGTAAATAGTTGGTTAAGTTTGTGTTAAGCGTTTATGGGAAATGTATTATGATGCAAGTGTTGAAATAAGTTTTAAATTGCTGTGATTATGTGTTAGTGTAAATGCATGGACTATTATGTGACTAATATGCGTTATGTGCTACATGTTATGTGATGTGATATTGAGATGTTGCCTAGTCAGGAGGATTACTTGCGGGTATCCATGGCTTGAGATAGAGGGAAAAAGTGTTGTTTGAGGGATCGGATGGGTACGCCTACCCAGTATATGATTTATTGGTTTGATTGATTGGATTGATTTTCATGTTAGCTTGTATGTTAGTTAGCATAATTGTTGTTACACCCCCAAAAATGCGTATCGCAGTGGAAGTATGTCCCGGGGAGTTACTTCATAATACACAGCGCTAGATACAAGAGAACGACCTCTAAATGTGTCGTTTGAAAAATAATCTCGTTGATTTCCTTGAAATTGATGTAACATTTATCCCATAATTGCATCACCATGAAAAACGTTGTATGATAAGACTCCAATGACTTCAAGTAGAGCCAAATATCTATATCACCTGATGAAAACATGCTTAAAACGGTCCCACAAAAATTTGGTGAGTTTCATAGGTTAGTTTAAAATAAGAATGTAAGTTTCAAATGAAAGTATTTGTTCACTGTGACATCATAAGTACCATGTAAAAATCCCAAAGATTTATAAAGAATGCACGACATATTTTATGTCACCAAAAGTATCAATCTTATCCCAAAGATTTATAAAGAATGCATGACCAATTTAATGTCACCAAAAGTACCAATCTTATCCCAAGATTTATTAAAGAATGCATGACCAATTTAATGTCACCAAAATGTTTCAAGTATGTATTGCCAAAGTAATTCAAGGCACAATAAATATCCCTGTGAGTATAAAACCCAATGATTACAATTATACTTCTAATTTCATGAAACTTGATGCACTAATATAACAGAAAGAGTTCATATGAAAGTATTGTGCCCTGTAGCCCAACAATCTATCCGACATGTTAATAATGTTCGTTTGTCAGTGATAAGATACCTAATCAACCCGACTTGGAATTGTCAATCCGAATAGATTCTATTTTATAACATTTGCGTAGACAACATATTATAACGTTCGTTTGCCCAGTGATAGCTAATCACCCAAACGGGGATCACACAACGAATAGATCTATTTCAATAACATTCATTCGCGCTCACCCTCCAATGATTTACAGTTCAAGAAGCTGTGACGTAGACTTTACATAAACCCAACATAGTGTCCCCCTCCAAGAACACTCGGTCTAGTGATTTAAATGAATATATACTCCTGTACCAGTGTCCCCACCAGAACACCCTGGCAGAAAAGTAAAAATATGTACTAACTCCCGTTACCGTGTCGCCTTAAGAACACCCGGCCAGTACCATTTTTGTCCTCAGATTCAATCCGCTTAAGCTAATCCGTAATCCTTTTTCAAAAGTAAAATATGCATTCATGACCAAAAAATGAAGTCAAGTAATGTATCCCATAGCGAGCTATGTACATGAGTATTTAAACCAGTTTGTAAACAATCATGTAAATGCATTTGCAAACAAGCATGTTCTCACCCTAAAAATATATATAAAACATGTAAAACGTGGGGCTATAAACTCACATTGATGATGAAGAACGATTGACAGATAGGCATCTAATATGCATCACACGAACGGAAGACGAAGCGGCTCGATCAAGAAGTTGCATCTTAACTTAACTACTAAGTCCCACTAGCCTAGGATAATGTATTTGGGTTTCCCGATGAATGGCTATGTCAACGCGACACGTTGATAAAGATTTAGTTTTTAAAGTTGCAATAGTTTGGTGGTTGGTTAAATAAATAAATTGGAAAGTGATCGCAAAGCATGTAATATATTCTGTATATATTACATATGAAAATAACCCTTATATAACCCATACTGTGAATTATATAACAAAGATAAACAATCCAAAGATTAATGTGATGTATATACTGCTTTGCAAGTATTATATAATAGGTATGAGTAAATGATTAAACCAAATAGTTTGACTCGTTTCCAAAATCACCACTTAATTAAATAAGAAGTTCTTGCATAGGCGTAAACGTACGTTTTAAGGTTACCACTTATGTTTAAACGGTGTTTTCAAAGCTTTTACAATCATTATGACTTTATCTTCCAGTCGAGAATTATAAAATAATATTTTATAATTTAGTGTTTCGTTACGGCTTTTAACTAAACTAGTTGCGTTGTTGTAAAAATATAACTTTCGTTTATGTATCCGTTTATTGTATAATTATAAATTAAACAATCTTAAAGCTATATAACTTAAATCCTTTTTCAATCAATTCGTTTTGCAATTTCTCGCGCGTTTTAAATATATATGTATACATATATATACATTTAAACTAATCCAAATAATAATTATTACATTTATTTAACCAATTTAAACCACCATTATATCCGGTTGTATTATCAATTATTGAAATATATTTATTAGTCCATTTTTTTGTAAACCAAGCTCACCCTATGTTGTTTCGCTAAACCAACCAAACGGACCCCTTTGTTGTCTTCTCTAAACCCAAACGCACTCTTTTTGTTTTCCTGCACACCCAAACACACCCTACGGTCAGTTTGCCAAACCAAACGCTCCTAGTTGTTTTCTACCCCAGCCAAACGCGAACTTAATGATGTTAAATCCAAAAACAAACACGCCTTGTAGCTGTTTCAAAACCAAACACACCCTAATCTTGTATAATCATCAAAACCAAACGCACCTTAATCATTTATAACCAAACCAAACGATCCTAATCTGTCCTAAATCCAAACGCACCCTTTGGCTGATTTACACAGCCAAACACACCCTTATGTGGTGTTAACCACAAAAACAAACACCCTTTGGTGCTATACGTATAACCAAACGCACCCTGGCCGTGTGCAAACAAACCAACGCATATATATACACCCCCTTGTGTTGCCGCGAGACAAACCAAACCCAGCCCTTCGGCTGTTATACCCAAACCGAACCCACCCTTATTGTTGTTAAGCCCAACCGAATGCACCCCTTTTGATTAATAACCCGAACAAACACACCCCTTGCTCGTCTTTAATACCAAACGCACCCCTGGTGGGTTGTTACAGCCAAACGCACCCCTTACGCGGCTGTTAATAACCAAACGCCTCTTGTAGGCTATAACAACACCTAACGCACCCTACGGTGCGGCTGTGTAAACCAAACGCACCCTTGGTGCATATTTTAAAACCAAACGCAACCTTGCTGCTGAACCACCAAGCGAACACTGGTATGTGCTTAATTACATATACCATTTTCCATCAAAAACGGACTTAAATGACTAAAAACGTACCAAAAATACATTGTATTTGTATGTTTTGCATTTGTATTGTGCAGGAAACGGATATTCAAGAAAAAGACAAAAACAAAGCTAAAAACGACAAAACCGAGCACGAGAATGAAAAGAGCGTGAAAAGAAGCCAAAGTCAACCCCGACAAAGTAAAGTCAAGTCAAAGTCAAAGGAAATACAACTTCAGGGACTAAAGTTGTCAAGTTATCAAACTTGAATTACAAGGACTTAAAGTGCAAAGATGACATATATAACTTCAAGGGCCAAAACTGCCAAACCCTTAAAGTTATATATCACAAGGACTTGTCTTGTAAAAGTTCTTATAACTTGGAGGGGCTGATTCTGCCAAAAATCAAATACTTCACACACCAAGGACCTACTGAGCATTAACATATATAACAATGAGGGGCTATTTTTTCCAAACCCCTCATAAACTTTATCACCGCAAGGACTAAGTATGCAGAGTACTTATATGGTTGAGGGGCCAAGAATTTTCAAGTCCCCAAAGCCTTTCCCCTGATACCAAAACAAATTTTCCTGCCTAAACAACCCAAGAAACAGGGTCACATGTTTCCTTCCTCCTCTTAACCCTGCAAACACCAACTACACAAGGAAAAAACCCTCATCTTCAACCCACAAAACCCTGTCACATTGTGCATTGCCATGTTGGAAATCCCCACACCTTTCAAGAACAATCCAACTACTGCTCTAGAAGCCCATGAAATCAAAAAGCACAAGGGAAATCAATGGCCAGAGATTGAAGAGCTTCACAAGCTCTCACAAAAAGAAACACATCCTGGAAGACCAAAGTCTTGAAGAGAGTAGATATAAATATAGGCCATTTGTAGCCAATTATTCAAATCAATAAAGTTTTTTGATTTTATCCTGTTATTGTGAGTCTTTTATCAGCCTTATTTAACAGCTGAGAAATGTTACTTTTTATTCACAACCTTGATTGTCTTCAAAGTGATTATGAAGTTTTGAGGTTTATATTTAAAATCCTAAAGTTTTAAATTCCAAGTTCTATATTACAGTTGTTAACCTTTGATCAAAAGTTGGGTGAGTTAAAACGTCTTTTATAGAATCTTAATTTATAAGTCTTGATTTTCATTAAGTCAAACAAAAAAGAAGGTTACAGTAGTAACTCGAAAATACAATAGAATAAATCCACAAAAAGTTCAAAATTCACATCTCGGGTAGGAAAAGAGTCTAGATACTTTTTGGATATAAAAATTGGGTATAATGGAAACTAGCTTATGGACATCACAGCTTTATCTTTGATAAGTTGGAGCTTGTAGACAAAGCTCTTAAGAGCTTATTAGCCCTTGTTTAGAGCAAAGGGCCTTGTAAGTGATTTTTCTTTCAATTTGGCTTATTAAAGTGCATCTGCTTATTTTTTGCTTATTAGTGCTTATTTCCTGTTTGAATATGCTTATTTATGCTTATTAATGAAGTTTAGTGCTTAAAATCCTAGTCTTGTAGTTTAGAAATCATTTGTTCAAGTTTTTCATCAAAACTGTCTATTTTAGCTTATTCACTGTTGGATTTTCATTTGCTTATTAATTCTTATTTCTTACTGTCTTGTGGCTAATTTTTGCTTAACATTCATGTAAAAGCATCTGTTTTTGAAGTCCCTGCTTAATTCACCAAAACCAGCATTTACAAGCCATTTAATTTTTAAAGGGGTGTAGGCATAAGCTCAAATGGGACAAAATGGGAGTTTCATTGGGTTGGGACACCAAGTTCATTTTTATGAGCAAATAAGAGTTTTAACTATTTTCAAAAGGTTGTAATTGTTAAAATTTCATTTAAAAGAGTGTTTGTTGTAGGTAACCAATGTTTGAAATCTGTGATTCCAATAGCAGGTTGGCATAGCTTATTTGATTAAGGCTGAGGAAATTACTTTAAACCCTCGTTTTGTATTGTTTTTGATATCATAATGCAGTAGAGAGTTGTTGAATTAAGTGTGCATTGATCACTTTTAGTTGTAGTTAAAACTGTCAAAGTTTTCTTGAGCCATTAAAAAGTTCAATTTTAAATCTAAAAATTAGTTGAGTCAAAGTCATTTGTAAAGCCTGAGCTTGTGAGAATAAGCTCATTGGTGTCCCTTCTTTATCTGTTTTAGCTTATTATAGGATTTAGAGTCTTTTTAATTGCTTAAAAATAAGCCCCAAAGTGCCCCCTTGTCTGTTTTAGTAGCTAGTTTTTAGCTTAAGTGCTTAGTTGCTCTCCTGAGCTTATGGCTCATAGAAATTTGCTTAATTTGTGTTCCTATTTGCTTATTAGGTAGGTTTCAGCTTATCATAGCTATTTCAGCCAAAGTTTAGCTTGTTAAAGTCCTTATTAGCTTAAGCTACTTCTGGCAGTATTAACTTCAAAGTTAATACTGCTGTTTTTATTGGCCTTTTTATAGCTTAATTGTTTTTCAAATCTCTTATAGTTTGCCTTTTCTTATAGCTTATTGTACCTCCTTTGTCTGTTTTTAGCTCATAGGTCCATAAGAATCCCTCTGAGTGCTTAAAAATAAGCACAAAGATGCCCTTTTGGCCTGTTTGATTAGAATTTTATGCCTAAGTGCTTATTAGCTTTTTAGAGCTTCTGGCTTATTCCAATAGCTTATCTTTTGTTCCTAGTTGTTCATTTTGCTTGTGTATTAAGCTAGAGTTGCTTATCTCTCATTTTCCTTTGCTTAATTTGTCAAAAATCCAAAGAAGAGATAAGCCATTCAAGCCCTTGTGTCAATATAAGCATTCTGTCATTTTTCCTTAAGCTTTTTCAGCTTATTTACTAAGTTTCATCAAAAATTTCAAGTTTTAAAAGTGCTTATTTTTGTGTGTTTTACAAGTCCTAAAAGAAAATTTTTGAAAAATAAAATAAAAGGGGAAGGTGGAAATCTCAGGTGAGCATGGCTCGAACCTGAGACCTCAACACCCTCAACCCTTTATACACACACACTCTACCGCTGTGCTACAATAGCTCATCCGGTAGAGTTTGTGTTTGTTTTATTCTTATACACGTTTTAGCCCAATAAGCTTATAAACTGTTTTGATTTTTAACAGCTTATTGCGATAAGCTGTGTCAACCAATTTATTTTTCTAGGATTCCTTATAACTTTAGCTATTTTCTGTATTTTTTTCAGAATTTTATAAAATAGTTTAGTATTTTTTATAATTTATTTAGATTAAAAACTTAAAAAATTCATAAAAAATAAAATAATAATCAAAAAAATAAAATTCTTTTTTTTAAATTTTATTTTATCAATTAGAACCTAGGAAAAATAGAATCTCAGTTGT
Source organism: Tanacetum coccineum (assembly GCA_026074375.1). Taxonomy (NCBI): domain Eukaryota; kingdom Viridiplantae; phylum Streptophyta; class Magnoliopsida; order Asterales; family Asteraceae; genus Tanacetum; species Tanacetum coccineum. Next base: position 8,755 of record BQNB010114858.1, read on the forward strand.
AGGGTTAAATTTGCAACTTTTCGTTTTTTAAAGAACGGGATTGAATCCCGTTCTCGTTTCTTCGCGTTTTTAGCCTTAAACGCCTCCGTTTTTAATCTAGTTTTTTTTAATCATCTTTTAGATCATTTAGAGCTTATTAAAGTGAAAAATAGATTTTAGATTAAAATTGAGATTTTAGGTTTTTAACTCACAGTTATTAGGTTCCAGTTATCGTTTTTAGGGTTAAATCACATTCTTGTTATCAATCTAGGTATTTCATTAATCGTTTTTTGCATTTTGTAATGTAGGATAGAAAAGCCAATCATAACCTCATTCCATTCAAACATCGATTATCAATTCGTCATTCGATTTTCAATTGCACACCTCGTTGGGACATAACGACCCGGGAAATCAAACTTCCGGATATATATTGATTCTATTTGTGAATTTTGACTTTTTGCCTTGGTCAAGGGCAATTGGTTGGGATTTGCATTGCCTAGTATTATATATATACTATAATACGAATCAATTTTTGGCGCCGTTGCCGGGGAGGCTGTGAAACGATTATCGTAACGTTTGACAATTTGTGTTTGAATTTGTGAATATTTCTTCTATTTTTATAAAAATATAAAAAAGTACAAAAATATTTTTCATTTTCTTTCATTAGTATAATTATCATATAAAAACAAAAGAAAAATCAAAAAAAAATTCCATAAAAAGAAATAATAAATAAATTCACCAAGTTGGTAAAAGAACACCAACATATAATACTTTCCATTGAAGTATTATCCATCAATAAGTTCCCAAACAAAAGATTCAAAAACTTGCCATTTGTGTCACTTACGAGGTACGGCTCACCTTGAAAAGTTAAACAAGCTATAAAGTGGGTATAAGGCGGGTTGTTCCAAGGAACTACGACCCTAAAGGAGAAAGGTTCTTAAAAGTACCGTGCTTTCCTTCTCCTCCGCTCACCTGTGCGTTTATCTTTTTAAGAGCTACCGTGAAGTAAGTCGATTATTTGGTTGAAGTTTGTCAAATCTCGTTTGTCCTTTAAAAAATAAATTAGAATAAATTACTAATAAAACCAAAAAATTAGATAAATTTTCATCATTTAGAGTCATCGCACTCGTTCTCAATCCTGTAGACTACCGACAACAACAAGTCACACTGACTTTTGTAGAACTATTTGATCTTGAGAAACCAAATAATAATCAAGAACCTCCCAATCCTCCCGTAGTTACGATGGCCGATAATCGTACTATGGCGGAAATGCTCCAAGCACCCACCGAGGGTTACGAGGATGCAATCGTTGTTCCCGCAATCACCGCGGACAACTTTAAGCTCAAGCATAGTTTGCTAACTCTTGTTCAAAATAAATAATTTTTTGGACATGACAAGGAGACCGCATGCTCACATCAGATATTTCAACAAGATCACTTTCACGATGAAGTTCCCAAAACCGTCCCGAGTACGTCGGTTAAGCTATGCTTTTCCCATTATCCCTTTAGGGTGAAGCCTGGAATTTGGCTTGAAAAAAGAACCCCTCCGTCGATTTAAACTTGGATGATCTAGTTTTGAAATTCATCAACAAATTTTTCCCTCCCTCCAAGACAACAAATCTTCGAAATGAAATCACGAGATTTCAACAAAGATTTGATGAGACGTTTTATGAGGCATGGGACCGATTCAATGATCTTCTTCGGGCATGCCCACATCATGGATTTTTGGAGTTACATCAACTTGATACTTTCTATAATGCTTTGAACTCTAATGATCAAGATTCGTTAAATTCCACCGCAGGTGGTAACTTTTTGGATAAAATGCCCCGTAATTGCCTAAGAATCATTGAAAGCAAATCTAAAGTTCGTAATTTACGTAACAAACCGGTTGTTGCCAAAGTGAGTGCGAGCAGTTCTACCCCTGGTATCTCTCCCGATGTTGCTGAACTTAAAGACATAGTGAAAGCTTTACTTCTTGATAAGAAAAACCAAAACCAAGCTCCCGCTCCCGTGAAAGCGGTCGAGGAAAGTTGTGTAACTTGCGGTGGTGCTCATGCTTACCGAAATTGTCCCGCCACCGATGGCAACGTTTATCGTGACAATATTCAAGAATATGTTTCCCAAGCCGCTGCAGCTAATTTCAATCAAGGAAATACCGTTTACCGAGCTCTGATTGCTAATCAAATTTGACCTCCCGATTTTCCTCCCGTTCAACAAAACCAAGGAAATAACCAAAACCGTTATAACCAAAACCGGGGGAATAATTACAACCAAGCTTCCACCTACCAACCCCCGGTTAATCAAAGCCAAATTTACTAACCCCCGATTAATCAAACTCCTGTTTACCAAGCTCAACCTTACCAAGCTCCGGCTCCGCAAACACAAGGTATGTCGAAGGATGATTTTCAAAACTACATCAAAGCTAATGATGCGGTTATGAGAAATATGCAAAACCAAACCCAAAACATGCAAAATCAAATGACCAATTTGACCGATTTGCTTACCAAGTTCATGAATTCCAATACCGCCTCTACTTCGGGCTCGGGTTCTCTTCCAAGCAACACCATTGCTAACCCGAAAAGTGATTTAAAAGTAATCACTGCCCGAAGCAGTGTTGCTTATCAAGGACCCATGATTTCTACTACTACTTCTTCTACTCCTAAAGTAGTAGAATGTGAAACCGAGGTGACAAAGGACACGGTGCCTCCTACTAATAACGGAAGCACCCAAGATGTCCAACCTCTGGTTGTCCAAGTTCAACCTCAAGTACCAAATTCTAAGCCCGTTGTTACTCCCGTTAGTGCTCTGATGCCTCACTCGAAACTGTCAATTCCATATCCTTCGAGACGTAATGATGAGAGGCGTCGTGAAAAGGCTAACGACCAAATTAAGAAATTCTACAAAATCTTTAAAGATTTGAATTTTGAAATTAGCCTCACGGATGCTTTGATTCCTATGCCAAAATTTGCCTCGACTCTTAAAGCCTTAATCAGAAACAAAGAAAAATTAAGTGAAATGGCTAGAACTCCTTTGAATGAGCATTGCTCGGTGGTTATCCTCAACAAGTTACCTAAAAAACTTGGAGACCCTGGCAAGTTTCTCATACCGTATGATTTTCCTGGAATGGATGAATGCTTAGCCTTGGCCGATCTTGGCGCTAGCATAAATCTCATGCCCTTATCCGTGTGGGAAAAACTATCTCTTCCGGAGCTCACTCCTACTTGTATGACTTTTAAACTTGTGGGCCGTTCAATCACCCAACCGGTCGGTATCGCCGAAGATGTCTAGGTAAAAGTAGGAAAGTTCAAATTTCCGGCCGACTTTGTAGTCGTAAAATTTGATGCCGATCCCCGAGTTCCTCTAATTCTCGGGAGATCCTTCTTAAAGACCGGACGTGCTTTGATTGATGTGTACAAAGGTGAATTAACCCTTCGTGTTGAAAAAGAAGCCATCACATTTAATCTTGATCAAACTTCGAGATACTCCTCTAATTACAATGATAATTCGGTTAACCGAATCGACGTCATTGAAATGGCTTGTGAGGAGTATTCTCAGGAAATTCTCGGTTTCTCCGATGTGATCGCGAGTGGCAATCCCACTCCTTACTATGACCCGATCGTTTCTACCTCTTCTCCGACTCTCACTCCCTTCGGGGATAGTGATTTTCTTCTTGAGGAAGTCGATGCTTTCCTCGCTCTTGAAGATGATCCAACTTCACCGGAAGTTGATGACTCTTACTATGACCCAGAGGGGGATATTCTTCTTCTTGAATCATTTCTCAATGATGATCCATCACCCCCTCCCACTCAAGGAAATTATTTGCCTGAAATTCAAAAAGAGCTTAAAGTTTGTGAAGCTAAAACTGATAAATCTTCAATTGATGAACCTCCCGAGGTCGAACTCAAGGACTTACCTCCTCATCTCGAATACGCATTTTTAGAGGGTGACAACAAGTTACCAGTCATAATTTCTAAAGACTTGAGTGTCAAGGAAAAAGCCGCTCTCTTAAAGGTTTTGAAGTCACACAAGCGAGCCATCGCTTAGAAACTCTCCGACATCAAGGGTATTAACCTGGAATTTTATACTCACAAGATTCTTATGGAAGTGGACTACAAACCAACAGTTCAACACCAAAGACGGGTGAATCCAAAAATCCACGATGTCATCAAAAAGGGGGTTGAAAACCTTCATGACGCCGGATTAATTTACCCGATCTTGGATATTCCTTGGGTAAGCCCCGTACATTGCGTACCAAAAAAGGGTGGCTTTACCGTTGTTGAAAATAATGAAAATGAATTGATCCCGACTCGATTGGTTACGGGATGGCGTGTATGCATTGACTACCGAAAGTTAAATGAAGCCACCCGTAAGGACCACTTTCCACTACCGTTTATGGATCAAATGCTTGAGAGATTAGCGAGAAACGAGTACTATTGTTTTCTCGATGGTTTCTCGAGTTACTTTCAAATTCCCATCGACCTCATGATTAAGAAAAGACCACATTCACGTGTCCTTACGGAACATTCGCCTATCATCGCATGCCTTTTGGCTTATGCAATACACCGGGCACGTTCTAGAGGTGTATGATGGCTATCTTTCATGATATGATTGAAAAAATGATGGAAGTCTTTATGGACGACTTTTCGGTCTTTGGGAATTCATTCAAAAATTGCCTCTCTCGTGTAGACAAGATGCTTCAAAGGTGCAGAGACACCAATCTTTGTCTGAATTGGGAAAAGAGTCATTTTATGGTTAAGGAAGGATTTGTCCTTGGCCATAATATTTCCAAAAATGGGATTAAGGTTGATAAAGCCAAAGTAGATGTGATTGCTAAGTTACATCATCCCACCACCGTAAAGGGTGTTCAGAGTTTTCTCGGTCATGTTGGTTTCTACCGACGGTTCATTAAGGATTTTTCCAAAATTTCCCGACCGATGACTCATCTTCTTGAGAAGAATACTTCGTTCATCTTCTCAAATGAATGTATCCAAGCTTTTGAAATGTTAAAGAAAAAACTTACTGAAGCTCCAATCTTGATTGCCCCAGACTGGGACGTACCCTTTGAGCTTATGTGCGATGCAAGCGACTTTGCCATAGGTGCGGTTCTGGGGCAACGGCATGAAAAACACTTTAGGCCTATACACTATGCTAGCAAAACAATAAACGAGGCGAAATCGCATTACACCACGACAGAGAAAGAAATGTTAGCCGTGGTGTATGCTTTTAAAAAATTCTGATCTTACCTCATCTTGAATAAATGCATAGTGTATACGGATCATTCCGCCCTAAATTATCTATTTGCTAAAAAGGATTCCAAGGCGAGATTGCTCCGGTGGGTTCTCCTCCTTCAAGAGTTTAAATTCAAAGTTATTGACACACAAGGAGCTGAGAACCTCGTGGCCGATCATCTTTCCCGATTAGAAAATCCTTATGAAAATGTGCTCGACCCAAAGGAGATAAATGAAAAGTTTCCTCTCGAGACACTTAAATTGGTGACTTTTCATGGTGACTCAAGTACCCCGTGGTTTGTCGATTATGCAAATTACCACGTGGGGAAATTCATTGTTAAAGGGATGTCATCCCAACAAAAAAACAAGTTTCTCAAAGATGTTAAACATTACTTTTGGGACGACCCCTTCTTATTCAAAATATGTGCAGATCAAGTGATCCGGCGGTGTGTTGCTAGCCAAGAAGCTGTTGACATCCTCACAACTTGCCATAGTGGACCCACCGGGGGCATTACGGTGCCAACTACACCGCCAAAAAGGTTTTTGACTCAGGATTTTATTGGCCCACAATTTACAAAGATGCCCTTGACTTAGTCACCCGATGTGACACTTGTCAGTGTCAAGGAAAAATTTCACAGCGTGATGAAATGCCTCAAAATTGCATCCAAGTTTGCGAAATCTTTGACGTATGGAGCATCGATTTCATGGGGCCGTTCCCGTCTTCACGAGGGAACAAATACATACTCGTGGCGGTCGACTACTTATCAAAATAGGTTGAAGCAAAAGCGCTCCCCACCAATGACGCCCGAGTTGTTTGCAAATTTCTTAAATCTCTCTTCACCCGATTCGGTGCACCAACGGTGATCCAACCCAAATAGATCTAGCACAACATCGCGCTTACTCCGTAGAGTAATTAACGTTATAATATTGGACTTAAAGGCAAATAGTTACATACAATATAAATTGTAATAGCATACAGAAAACAATTGCAATTCATAGGTTATAGTCAGGTATCCCCCCTTGCGGGTGTAATAATATATTTTGAAAATTATTGAAATGCGAGGCTATGTACTCACCTTAACAGTATAGGGAAATCTGAGTAATAGGATAGGTATATGAAATGAGAGTAACGGCTTTGTCATACGCAACCTGGGGTAATATGTCAAGTCTTAGTTTGATTGAATATGTTTTACATTATAATGAATATCATCTTTGATTGAATTATTATGGAGTATTGTATCACCGTTCGGGCCATCATAATTCAGAGGTCATTCAGTAAACATTTGAGGAGCTAGGGCACTTTAAATCGTAAACCCAATAACTCAGTCAGAACGTAATACCAAGATGGAACCTCTTAATATGAAGCTCCCTAGTATTGTGATACGATATAATCGGTTTTAAGCGTTTTGATCAATATCTGGAAATGATAAGTACGCCAAGCGTTAATTAAAGTTATGTCTTGTAATGTTTTGAATACATTTTTATACTTTTTCAAAATGTTACATTTTTGACCCTTGAGTACGAAAAGTGGCAAAATATACCCTTGGAGTTTGCACTTTTATGAGTTTGGTCCTTCAAGTTTAAAAGATATACAAAGTAAACCTTGAACTTTTGAAAGTGATATAATTGACCCCTGTAGTTATAACTTTGATAAAATGATATTTTTAGTCCTTTTAGTTATAAGTTTCTGAAAATTAAGATATATACCCCTTGCATGGATAATATTTACAAAGCAAGTCCAAATTGCCATGCAAGCTTATTTTAACATTCCAAAAGTCATTTATAGGTTATAACTTATTAATATAAGCTAAAATATGAAGATTCAACATAATGAAAGTTTAAAATATCGATTCGTTAAGCTAGGAAGCAAAACGGGTCAAATTAGGGTTTCAAAACGTAAACGCGCTGGTTTTAAGATCAAATTCTTTCAAGACTTATTAAAGTTGTTATATTAACATTAGTTAAGCATGTTAGGATAGATTATAACAATATTTAATCATTATAACATTTAGTTTTAAGAAAAACATAAAATTAGGGTTTTGGGTGTACGGTTTTGGATCAAAATGGAAAATGAGTATGAATTAAGTATAAAAACTTTACAAGAGTAATATTGTAGGAATCATATGAACATAAAGAAGTGTAGGAGCAGGTATGACGATCATAGAACCTGTAGTGAGCTTAAAGCTTGAAAAGGGTCGAAATCGGGACTTTTAGCTTCGTACACCTAGAATAACGACTCCCGAGCTTTGTTTCTTGGTTTCTTTTGCTTCAATTATGTTCTTGAGCCTTCTTAGGACCTCTTAGGGTCTTCTTAGAGCAAAGGATTGCTGCTATTAAGGGTTATAGATAAGGAAGTGGGGGATGAGTTCAAATAAAGAGTTTATGGCTCTATTTATACTCGAAATGAGCTTGGAGGCCAAGGGAGGTTTTGTGATCAGATGAGGACATGTATGAAGTCTAGAGGATGATGAGGAGAGGATATGAGATGAGTTGTATAAGCTAGAAACTAGCTTTGAGGTGTTGGCTTGGCCTTTTGATGTCGGGACTAAAGAAAGAAAGAAAAGAGACCACGTGGCCAATTTTTGTACAATAAATAAAGAAGATATTTAGGAGAGGTGCTTGTAATCAGCTTAGGAAGAGAGGTTCTTGTCATTGAGGTGCTTGGTTGCAAGAAAAACTTTCAAAATGGGTCAAATTGCAAAGGTTTTGGGTTTCGGGTACTTTAGGGCTCAATTAGGGTTTTCTAGCTTGTAATTCATGTACATTTGATTTGTAATGATAGATATATGTTCACAAGACTTGTATTAAGGATTAATAACAAGAATTGATAGGTGGTTTGGGTTTAAAATGGGTGAAAACGAGTAAACGGGTCAAAAGTTCCAATTAGGGCACAATTAGGGTTTATTGGATTTGATTTGCATATAGTTGAAGTAAAATGATGAAATTATGATAGAATATGATTTATAATGTTGTAAATTAAGTTATTACAACTTATTTGAGTGTTGGTTTGGGTTTACAATAGATAAAAATCAAGAAACGAGTCATGGTTTAGAAACTAGCTCGGTTTAGGGTTTTTGGGTTTTGAATTAGGGTTTTGAGTGTAAAAATATCTATGAGAGCTTATGAGGAGAATATGTTGGGTTTACACATTTTATATTAAGTATAGTAGCTTGCACGAAAGTGATGGTGAAGAAATTAGAATGAAAACGAAGGTAAAACGGCTATTTTGGAGATCATGCTTAGTGACTTGTATCTTGTACTTTGACTTAGAGGGAGTTTATATTTCAAATGAGATGTTATATTACTTGTACATATGCTTTAGTAGCTTGTGCATTCACTTTAGATGTTAATCTTTCATGGAATTAGGGTTTAGAGGCATACGATAACGGTTTAAAGCCCGTTTTGATATAACGTTGCAAATGGTACATTATATGAGTAATGTACTTTGTAAAAATGATATTATGATATTGACTTGACATATTATGATGTTTGCTTGACATATATGAGGATAGGATTGCCATAGGTAGGTTGCGTGAGCTCGTTAACTTTAGTTATGCAAGATACATTGCATATTGAGATATTGGCAAAGCAAGTAATGTAATAAAGCGAAAAATTTCCCTGAAAAAGGTGGTTCATATATAATAGATAGATAGTACATTGTATCTAACTTAATAGATGGATATTTACATTGATGAAAATTGCAGGTTGTTATAGTCCCCCATCCTTACAGAAATCTCGTCCCGAGATTTAATTTGATGTTGAAGTGATGTTTGAAAACAGATGAGGATATTTGGCACGAATTTCGTCTTCGCGTTCCCATGTAAATTCTGGTCCTCTTCTAGAGTTCCATCGTACTTTGACTATAGGAATGCGACTTCGTTTTAGTTGTTTGACTTCACGATCCATAATTTCCACTGGTTCTTCTACAAAGTTGAGTTTGTCGTTGAGTTGAAGTTCTTTCATTGGAATGATGAGAGATTCATCGGATAAGCATTTCTTGAGATTAGAAACGTGGAAAGTATTGTGGACATTACTAAGCTCTTCAGGAAGCTCTATCTCGTCCTGGAGATTTAATTGAAAGTTATAGTGAATAGATGTAGGTACTGGGCATGAATTTAATCTTTATGTTAGGCTAATCAAGGTTACAAGTCCACGTGTGTGATGTATTTATAATTATGTTACGTACCAATAATTTATAATTACCTCTTTTCACACGTCTATTATTTCCAAAACCATGCCTTTCTGATGACAGCCAATAGAATTTCTTCAGATTCTGATAGAACCTGGGTGATGAAATACTTTGATTTACGAAACCTGTGGGTTTTTGGGCCTACCATGCTTCTGCTGTGCTACTGTGATAGTAAAGAATCATTATTCATTAACCTTTAAAATGTCACATCTGAATAAGAATGCTATCACAAGTCTTTGTCAAAAATTTCATACCTAGTGGTATTGAAATCATTTGACATTGTATAGATTCTTGTGTGTTTCCTTGTTATTACATTGCAGAAGATACAGATGAATTTTAGAATTCGGAGTTCATGAGTGATGTAAAGAATGATTAGATATTTGTAAGAGAGTTGCTAATACGTGAGATAAGATTTTTGATATGAATAGATGATGTAGGTTTAATAATGAAAATGATTAAGGAATTGTTTTGTACAAAACGGATTTGAAGAAATTGTTTGTACGTAGTTAATATAACTGAAGCCTACTTATTTATAATTTTCACTTACAAAGAGAAGCGTCCAAATCCTTGTAACTGAGAATTTATAAATTCATAGTTCGGAGATTTATAATTTCCTTATTCAAAATGAAGAAGTACCTAATTCATTTCAAATATTTATGATCAATAAAATCGTCTGACCTAAGCATAAAAACATGATATGGTATGTTAGAAAATGAATGTTAGATAATTATTGAGATGTTGCATTGTACTGACGCCCATATAATCGAGGATGGTAATTTATGTTGTAAAGGTATGAGGAGAGTATTCAGAGTTTGAACATAATAGAATCGATGGAATTGACAAATGATGTCGAGTTTTGATATCATCAGATAACTGATGTACGGAATCATCACTTATTATTTATTGGAGCTAACTTTACATACGAACCTTTAATATGAAAGAGTTGATACTTATGATAAGTATCTTGTAGTAGGATAAAAGTAACAGACGACGAGGATTGTTGCTTGATGATTGGGGTTTTTAGATTGAAGAACGATTTCTGATGAGTGTTGTTTCTAGGTTAGAAAAATCCTAAAGTTGAACAAAATAAGTCATCTAAGTATGTTTTCCTGTGGCCCTGTTGTTTGCTTTTGAGCACCGATTTGCATAATGTCCTTTCTTTCCACAGGCATTACAAGTTACGGATACCGTTTGTAGATTAGTTCTAGTGGTTGATCTTTTGTTTCTGCAGTTCTTGGTCAGATGAAGATTCGGAGGAACTTGCTGTTGTTGTTGTAGACGACGAGCTTTAGAACGAGTGCGCATGCACTAAAATAGAGAACAAGAAGAGTATTTTTTGTTTGTTTATTTACTATCTATTTTAAATAGACAGGAACCTAAAACTAGACAACTTGAATCCAAATAATCTACTTACTTCACGGTAGCTCTTAAAAAGATAAACGCACAGGTGAGCGGAGGAGTAGGAATAGCGCGAAGCTTATTTCTCCTTTCGGGTCGTAGTTCCTAGGAACAACCCTCCTTATACCCACTTTATAGTTTGTTTAAGTTTTCAAGGTGAGCCGTACCTCGCAAGAGACACAAAAGGCAAGTTTTTAAATCTTTTGTTCGAGTTGGGAACCAACAAGTTCACCGGAACTTATTATGATAATACCTCAGTTGAGAATATTATATTTTGGTATTTTACCAATTTGTGAATTTTATTTTCTTTTTTATGGACAATGTTTTTATATTTTTGGTTTTTATCTGATAATTATACTAAAAGAAATGAAAAATATTTTTGTACTTTTTTTTTATATTTTTATAATAAAAGAAAATATTCACAGTTTCAAACACAATTGATCAAACGTAACGATAAACGGCTTCACAGCCTCCCCGGCAACGGCGCCAAAAATTGATTGGCGATTTTCACACCGTAAATATATATAATATATAATAAAATATAAAATATATAAATAAGTATAAAAATCAACAATCAATAAAACCGAGAAGTAGTATAGAGTGTTCCCGGGTCGTTTATCCCCAACGAGGCTGGACTGGAAAATCGATACAGTCGAAGATTTGAGTTTGAATGAAGGAATTGATTTGGGAGAGTGAAAAAGTCAAATTAAACAATAACGAATAAAAACGTTTAAGAAAAACCTAGAAATTATGAAATTAAACTAGAAAACGAGGGCCCGAATCCCGAACAAAGGGGGAAAAACCTAAATTCTTTAAAAATAACCCTACGAAGAATTTTTCACTTCTAAACTACTCTACGGGACAAATAACGAAGAATGAAAAAGACTAGACCGAAAACGGAGTTCGTTTGACCCAAAAACGAGTCAAAACAAAATCCCGTACCCGGACCCGTTCTTTAAAAAGTAAAAAGTTGTAAAAATGACCCTACGAAAAATTTTATATTTTTCCTACAAACTAGATGACAAAAGAAAATTTTCTAAAAAAGCAAAATATTTTTTTGATAATTTTTGTATTTTTTATGAATTAAATAAACTTTTAACTAAATTAAATTATAAAAAATATTAAACGATTACGAAAAATTCTGAAAAATTTACAAAAAATACTAGACTTTATAAGAATCCTACGAAAAATAAGAATCACAAATAAGCTCGACAAATAAGCCCGAAAATAAGCTTAAACAGCTTTATAGCTTATGAGCCAAAAACATGCATAAATACCAAGCCCCTTGAGTCTTTAACGAAAAAGACCCAAGGGCGCAGTGGTAAGAGTGGTGTTATAAAGGGGGTTTGTATCGCTTGGTCCCGGGTTCGAGTCTTGCTCACCCGGGCCAAGTGTCTTTCCCCCTTTTTTTTTTTTTCGAAAACTCTAGGGTAGAAAGTGTAAGAAACCAAAGTAAAGGGTAGGCGGGCAAAGTATCTAGAATTTACAGGCTTAAGAGCTAAAAAAAACTAAGTCTTTTTGGATTTGTGGTCGTTTTAAGCTAGGACAAAGACAAAATAAGCTAAAAAGGATCTAACTAATCTAGACAAGCTCTAAAAAGGCTAAGTGCTTAAAACAAATAAGCTGGGAAAAGCTTATGTTGACAGAATGCTTAAAAGGCAAAAAGAGCTTAAGTCTTTTGGACAAAAAAAAAACTAGGGAAGAGGCCAAATAAGCTAAGATACTCCTAAACTAACCTAATAAGCATTAAAGAACTTAAAATCTACACCTAAATAAGCTGTAAAAGCCAACATGAAAAATAAGCAATCCTATACTAATCCTAGGCTAAAAACAGTCAAAGGGTGAGTTTGGGCTTAAAAATAAGCCACCAAACAAGCTTCTCAAAAGCTGAAACTTTGAGGGCTTATTTAAGAGCTTGTAGACTCTTAAAATAAGCCAAAAACTTGGGCTTAAGTGTGCTTAAAGAGCAAGCAATAAGAGCTTAAAATCTCCCCTTTGCACCAGGGGAGATTAAAGCTGAGCTCAAGGGCTTATTTGACAGCTTCTTAAAAGCTGTCAAATAAGCTCTAAATAGGAAACTAAGCTCAAACAGATTAAGTGTTCTAGCTAAACAGCTTGTGCACCAA
>BQNB010114859.1:0-21673 GCA_026074375.1 Tanacetum coccineum
AAATAGTTTAGTATTTTTTATAATTTAATTTAGTTAAAAGTTTTAAAAATTCATAAAAAATACAAAAATTATCAAAAAAAAATTTTCTTTTTTATAAAATTTTCTTTAGTCATATATTTCGTAGGAAAAATATAAAAACTTTCGTAGGGTTAATTTTGAAGATTTTAGGTTTTTGACCCCTTGTTCGGGATTCGTGCTCTCGTTTTTTTTAGCTTAATTTCATAATTTTTAGGTTTTCCTTAATCGTTTTTGTTTGTTATTGTTTAATTTAGCTTTCCACACTCTCAAATCATTTCTCTCATTCAAACTCCAATCTTTCGACTATATCGATTTTCCAGCACAGCCTCGTTGGGGATAAACGACCCGGGAACATTCTATACTACTTCCCGTTTTTATTGATTATTGTAGTTTTTTTAGATTATATATATTTTGTTATATATATTATATATATAGTTTGAAAATTACTTAATCAGCAGCCAACTCAAACTTAAATTCAATGCATACCAACACTTGAATATAACATGCTATTAAGTCCTAAAGACACTTTAAGCCAAAACTCAAAAATAAGCTATTCTAACAAAGAAGATTTACACAGATTTGAATCTTAGCTAATTTAAACTAAACTTTTAAAATTTAAACTATGAAAGCTGATTAAAACCACTTATTAGACCATGCTTTAGCTTATAGAATCTGGCTTAAAAACCAAACCCATTGCATGACACCATTTGACCCATTTTGGGTCCTGTCCCAAACACCCCTTTAATTACTAGGATTCTAATTTTTAGCTAGGACAGGACTAATTAGGCTTCAAAAATAGTTAAGATAGATTAAGCTAAGAATATTAAAGACATTTAAGCAACTACTTTGAAAAATAAGCACACACTAATAAGCACACTACAATAAGCTGAAACAAGCAATAAAAAAGGAAAAGTGCACCTTTGGTCCTTAGCTTTAACATGAATTTTTAGAAGCTCAAAAGAGCCTCTTTGGTAGCTTACTGAACCCCAAAAGCCAATGCAAGCTAGGCTTATTACCCAATGAGCTTAACAGCTCAGGTACCAATGGAACAGTAACTTTTACTTAACATGGGTAATCTAAGAACTATTGAACTTTTATTGAATTTAGACAGATTACGATAAGGTCTTTGAGCTTTTGAGAAAGGAATGGCAGGTATATAATGAGCTTATGGTAGGCTTATGAAAACAGTAAAAAAAACACAAGATAATAAGAATTTTAAAGAAACGAGGGATTTAACATCAAAAAACTTCAAATTTTCATTTAAACTTTAAAAAGGTACAAGAGTTTGAACATAAACTGAAATTACAAGTACAAATGGATTAATCAAAGCTATATTAAAATTACACTGCATACTTTTCTCCTCTCCTCTTTTCCTTCTTTTTATAGGCTGCCAAGTGCTTCACAATTGTGCTAGTTGTGTTAGTTTGCTGAGGAGAAAAACCTAGCAATATCCTGGCCCTCAAATCATCTTGGAACCCAAACCATGTGATCCTGATCCTCCAATTCCTTCGATTTGTGCTTTGAATAATGTGAGATTGCCAACTTGGCAATGAGGGTGGTAGTGGAGGTGAAGGTGAAGTCTTACCCACTGGTTATTTGAGTTGCAGGGTAAAAAGATGAAGGAGATTGAGTCCCGTGACCTCAATTGGGGGTTTGAGCTTTGGGCGGGAAAATTAGGGTTCATTAGTTTTGACTGGGTCAAGGGTTAGGGATAATGGGTGAAAAGGGATTTGGGGGTAAAGGGTAAGAGTTGTAAATGTTTTAGGGTTAGGGTTTTGGTTTTGACATGATTGGCCCCTCAAATTATATAGGTGTATTGCAAACTTCGTCCTTGAGTGGTATAAGTATGAGGGTTTTGGCAGAAATGCCCCCTCAACTTATATTAGGTCATTACAAAGTCGGTCCTTGTGTTAATACAAGTATGGGGGTTTGGCAGTTTTGCCCCCTCTACTTGTATTTTAAGTAAATTGCAAATTCAGCTCTTGTAGTCTTTTTATCCTTGCAACAACTTAGGGATTTGGCATTTGTGGTCCCTCAAGTTGTATTTTCTGCTTCAGTTTCTCGGAGTTGACTTTGACTCTGTCGGGGTTGACTTTGACTTTGACTATTTGACTTTTCTGTTGACTTGTTGGCTTTGATTTTGCTTCGTCTTTTCACACCTTTCCATTCCGTGCTCAGTTTTGTCATTTTTGGCTTTGTTTTTCGTCCTTTTCTGAATATTCGTTTCCTGCACAACACAAATGCAAAACAAATATATATTTGGCAGTTTTTGTCTGTTTTTGGTCATTTTAGTCCGTTTTTAATGGAAAAATGTATGTGTAATTAAGCACATACCACGTTCTTTCCCTGTTTTCACCATCAAGGTTAAGTGAGTTTACTAGTTTGAGAAAATCCTTAAGGTGTTGGTTTAGATCCTCGGACCGTAGTCCGTGGAATGAGCATCCATTTTGCACCAACCGGATGGTGTCGGATCGAAGAGGTACCACGTTGTTCCATTTAGGGAGCTCGATGGTATTCCTATAGCCCTGGTGGCTTGGTCTGGAGTAATCTCCTAGAGTATGGATAAGATTCTCATCTCCCATGTTGGTTGTCAAGAATGGGTTACGAAACAATTAACACGAAGAAAAGATAGACTACAAGAAAGCTAATGCGCGAGAATTAAATTCTTGCTCGAAAGGATTCAAGCAAGTAGAACTAAGATAAACTATGATCAAAACCTAACTATTCCCCAGGTGGCGGCGCCGAAAACTTAATGTGCAGTTGTCATAGGACTTCTACACGAGAAGTTTTACAACTCCCTAGGCAGTGCACCTAATCGTTGTAGTATAGTATAGGCAAGACTCGGGGTTGTTTATCGTTCACTCGAGGAATAGGTTTGGAAGGCTTGATCACGGTCTAACAGAAATCTAAGGGTTGAAGGAAGATTCTTTTTGTATTTTTATATTTTATCAACCATATTAGGGGGCAAGGTAGTATGAAGACTGTTACCCGATGATATCCTTTCTACAGAATCACGTTTCCCTAGACATATCAATAGCAATTATTGACAGAAAGTTGGGTTTTCTAAAGCCTAACGTGCACATCCATCACAAAGGGCAACATCATTAAGATCTACATTCTAGGTTTCATACAATCATAAATAAACACAATAATAAGTTTAGCCAAACATGTTAAGAATAAAGCAAGAACAATAGATCAAACAACACATAGATATATTGAATGATTAAGTAAATCATACTTGATTAAAACATGAATTGGAAGAGTTACAATAAAGTTTTTAAGCCTGAAAATCGTCTCCTACAGCTTCTAAACGAACTAGGGTTCATACCCTCTTTTTATTCTAAAGTTACACCCTCAAAACCCTAAATTCGGGTTTGTATATATAAGAAAATTTGTACGATGGCGTCGCATTTTAGCCGTGACGCTGTCATAAAATGAATCTTCTAGATCTGCGTTTGAGTTGGTGCGGGCTGACACCGTCATGAGATGTGTGACGCCGTCACTAGATGAAGTGTGATGGCATCGTGTATGATATGTGACGCCGTCTCTAGGCTCTGTGAGCACAAACTTCAAAAGTCTTGGTGTTGGTTCGTACTCTCGTCTATTTCTTCTCCAAATGAGCCCAAGTCACGTGTAATCCATCCAAATGTCATCCAAATGAGAAATACCTAAAAAGGAATGATTAAGTACCTATTTTTGGCATAAATACACGATATTAGGGGTTAAATGACCCCAAAAAAATGTATAAAATGACACCTCATCACAACCATACGCTAATCACTCTCAATCTTTCAATTAGTCTCCCAATCACAAGCTCTAACTCGATTTCATCATCGACTTTACATATTATCATCAATGGTTGCTCTAACATTTGCTGATTTACACAATATGGTGGCTTATTTGGAAAAAATCAAATGATATTGCTGATTTTACAAAGATAGTCGACTTTCTCAGGGCAAACCCATAAGGTAAGCTTTAACAGTTTGTCCAACTATCTATGTTTCATGTATTGAACAATTTTGGTCTAATGCTAAGGCCAAAATCATCAATAACAAAACACAAATTCATTTTAAGGTTGATGGCAAAAAGATAGTCATAACAGAATCATCAATAAGAAATGATCTTCTTTTCATTGATAAGGATGGAATTGACTGTCTAACAAACATTGAGATTTTTGAAAACCTTCAATTTATGGGGTATGAAAAGCTTTCTGACAAACTTACTTTTTATAAACCTTTCTTTTCCCCTCAATGGAAGTATCTTATACATACCATCTTGCACTGCTTAAGTCCAAAGAAAATAGGTTGGAATGAATTTAGTACTAATCTAGCTTCTGCTATAATATGTTTAGCTAAGAGTCAAAAGTTTAACTTTTCTAAATTGGTTTTTGATGGTATGTTAAGAAACTTGGATAGTGGTTCATCAAAATTTTTAATGTATCCAGTCTTTTTACAAGTGTCTTTGGACAAACAACTTGGTAAGGAGCCAAAACATAATGCTATTTATAAAGCGCCTTGCCATACTAAAAAGGTGTTTTCAAATATGAGAAGAATAGGAACAAGATTTTCTGGGGAGGTAACACCTTTGTTTGCAACCATGTTAGACCTGCCTCAATAAGAAGTGGGTGAAGGTTCAGGACAACCCACTGGACCCCAACACACACCTACTGCTGATACACCTTTTGATGCTACACCAATTCCTACTACATCATCATCACACCAAAAGACTTAAAAATGTAGGAAACCCAAAAAGGCCACTGAGATGCCTTAGTCTAGTGAGCCTACTGACCTTGAAGCAGATGAGGCTGTATACTTATGTAACAACTCACATTTTCACACCTTTTTACTTCAATGAACATCTAATTATTTATTATAAACTTTTACGCGTTCACTTTAATTTCCAACGATAAATTAAATCGCGTAAGCTAAAAACGATCATTCAATGTAAACGGGCATCAAACAATTAAATGTTTACATCAAACAAGTGTTAAGTAATTATTTTGAGGATAATTATTAACATTGTTCATTTTATTTTATCGGTTACGTAAAGTGTTTACGTTTCGCGATAAATTACGTTTAGGCATTCCCGGAACCACCAAAACCTTTCTACGCTTCAAAAAATACCCACAATTATACCCAATACCCAAAATTTACAAAATATCATCATATATATCAATATGTGGCCGGATTTGGTGAGAAAGATCAAAGAAAATATCATAAAAATCTAGCAACTTGATTTTGTACAACACATTTCATTAAAACATAAGGACTTTCACAAGAAAAGACCATGTCTTGACCATAAGACTTCCCATGAAACCCTCATCTTGTCTTGGATTTCCATGTACACTTTTTGACTAGTCTTTGAATATATATTGCAAGTAAGTAGATATTATACACATACATATCCATTTCATAAGGTGAAAACAACATAAAACCTCTCCTTGTGCCCTTATAGCCCACCGGCATCAACAATCTTCACACAAAATCCATACAAAAACTTTTTACTACAATATTTACACACACATTCCTACATGATATCTAAGATGTCCCAAGGTGGTTAGAAGGATTGGTTTGGGCATTTACAAGGGTTAAGCAAGGATAAAGGAAGATTAGGGTTTTAGTTGAGATTAAGGTTTTCAAGTCTTGCAAGTTAGGGTTTGGTTTCTAAACAAGGGTTTAGATCACTTTGTTCATCACCACACTTCATATTAAGGTTACCTAAAAACCTTAATCTCTTTACATTCATGATTTTATGTGTATATAATGGCTATGTAGTTAATCACCATCTAGGAACTTATTTACTTGTAAAAATGGATTTTTTTTACATATTGTATTTATCATTTTGGTAATTTGTTATATGATATATGGATGTCATGGATCATGATAATAAGCAAGTATATACACTATATGAGTGATGGTTAAGTTATGTAAAGCATATATAGGTAAAAGTATAAAAAGTTACTTATGAAAGTTCATGGATAAATAAGTATGTACACATTTGGATCTTGTGATCCTTGGATATTTCTTGGACAATGATGGACTTAAGGACCCTATAAAGGTAATACATGTGATAATGGATGTTGTATGGATTATACAAGATGGTTAAACTTAAAATCCATATCAAGTTTAATAACCTGTACACAAACATCAAAACCTTCTGTTTTGGTTCGAAAATAAAAGTATTTATTTTATATTGCTTATTAACAATAGTAACGTCCTCAAAGATGATCAATCCAAAAAAAGGTAGAAAACCAAAAAACGGATTAATAACGAAAAGATACGTAGTTTACAAGTTTACGTTAATAAATACTTTTATAAAACTAATTTTATAAAAGTTACTGTTCATCTCAGGTTTATACATTTTGAAAACATCATTAATATAATAGAACTTTTAAAAACGAAGATGTGCTCGAAAGAATCGCTAAAAACGGAGCTATAACGAATAAAATACGACATTTACGAGTTTTACGATAACTAAAACTATAAAAATACTTTTATAAACTGGTGTGAACAGTAAAAAGTACTGTTTACAAGTAGGTCAAAAATTTGAAAATGTCATATTTTCATAGCTCATCTTAATACGAAAGCGTGGGCATAAGAAACGTAAAAATCGGGCTTAAAACGCAAAAGTTACGTCATTTTTACTAACAAGGCATTTACAATCGTTTTTACTTTATAAATGCGATTTCACAATTAGATGGTGATGTAGCTATATAGAATTATATATGGTGTTGGTTATTCATAGTACTTAGTACTTATACGACCTATAATTATTTAGGTTGCATTCGGGTGTAGTTGTGACTCATTTTTCACTTGTGAAGTATATTATTGATTGACTCACTCGAGGTGAGTCTCATAGCCCCCGTTTTACTTGTTTTCAACTGTTTTGGGGGAGAATACATGCTCGTTACAAACTTGTTTACTTATTTGTACTCGTTTACAAACTTGAATACATACTCGTTTACATGCTCGTTTATCTTATAACAATGCATTTACTTTTTAATATTTTGTGAGTTCATAGCCCCACGTTTTACATTTTACAATGATTTATAAGTTTTGGGGTGAGAACATGCTTTGTTTTACAATTGGACGTAAGTAACTTTGAAATACTTACTGTTTTGGATATTTCAAACCATGAAATACTTACTGTTTTGGATATTGTATACCGTGCAATACTTACTGTTTTGGATATTGTATACCATGCAATACTTGTTGTTTTGGATATTGTATACCATGCAATACTTACTATTTTAGATACTGTATACCATGCAACACTTACTATTTTGGATATTGTATACCATGCAATACTTACTGTTTTGGATATTGTATACCACGCAATACACTCTCTAAACAATTGCGGTCCTACACTCATACATTTTACAAACCTATGAATTCACCAACATTATTGTTGACGTTTTAAAGCATGTTTTCTCAGGAGATCAATGAGGTACAAGACAAGGGATACATTGGTGGTCGTTATTTTGGAAGTCATTTGCATTAAAGATTTGGTTGCATTACATTTTGGAGGAACATTTATTATGAACTGGAATCTTTGTATAATTTAATAATGAACAAGTAAAGCTTCGGGCTTTTGTACCAAACATTTTGCTAAATCCAATGTATCGGTTTTAAACGACACTTTTAAAAGTCATTCTTATATATCTTGTGCTGTTGATCTATGAAGTAACGCTCCCAAACCCATATTCCGATGTGACCCATTTTGGGGGTGTTACATTACAGCTTCAGCAACCACAAACGAAAGAAGCCAAAATTACATACCTGATTAAGACGGTGATATAACAGTGCTAGCCGGTTTGATGAATTGTCTTAGTAGTGGCCACAACAAAAGTTGCTCTTTCATTATTGTTGCAATAAGTCAAAAGTTACCCACTTATCATAACTAAATTTAACACAACTATGAAATAAGCCTATATAAACTCAATATTCTATAATGCTTAGTTTAAGTAGCTTATAAGTGCTTATTTATAAGTAGAAGCTGAACACATAACTAAGTTTAACGCCAACTGAAAAAAATCTGATCAAGCGTGAGGAACACCCTTAGCACATCCTCTCAACTCCCATTTCGTCAACTGACCCTGCAAAAAACATAAAACATCATTAAATTCATAAAAAAACATCCACTTAAAAACTCTTCAACAAGCAACTTATTTCAAAGTGCTTATCAAAAATAGCTTATGACATCTTCTAGGAATTCTCATAAGAAATTAACATATACAAAATCAAAACCCTACATATAAAAAAATTTCAATCTTTTATGTTAAAGCTCCAAAATTCATTTTTTAATCATCAAATAATTAAACCCCAAGAACCTAATTAATGCGGCGGGTTGCACCACAAGAATTTTACAACCCTCCTAGGCAGGTTGTAGTGTAGTATAGGTAAGACTCGAGGAGTTATTATCGTTCTCTAGATGAATAGTTTGGGTAGGCTCGAATTGTATGTTTACTAAGGTCTAAGGATTGAGGGAAAATTATTTTTGTATTTTTATATATTTTAGAAAACAAATAGAATCTCGGGTTTGAAAAGGAGGTTGATTAAACTACTATACTAAACTACTCCTAATTATGCAGAAAAGTAAATTGATGGAAAACTCGTATGGTTAAACAAACGTGTTTGTCTAATCATGCACTACTCCTGATAACGCTTCAAATATACATAAAATATCCATTGAAAATATGTGAAATATATATGCTAACGCATGAAATATTGCATATTTGGTTGTTTGTTGGTATAATAATTGTTTCAGGACCAAGAATGACGAAAATGACTAAAAGTGCAAAGATATTCCGTTAAATACACTAACGGTCGTCAATAGAAGGATCTAGAAGTGAAGAGTTAATGGAAAAGAGCCAAGTACGATGCAGTTTCCATGAAGTGCGGCGTACTTCAAAGCGGGTTAATGCAATATAATTAAATGACCAAGTATGGCACACAATTTTATTTGTACGACGCACTTCTCCTGCAGTTACTCCAAAATCATTATGACTGCAATGATTATGAAACTTTTGAATTG
Source organism: Tanacetum coccineum (assembly GCA_026074375.1). Lineage (NCBI taxonomy): Eukaryota > Viridiplantae > Streptophyta > Magnoliopsida > Asterales > Asteraceae > Tanacetum > Tanacetum coccineum. Next base: position 9,052 of record BQNB010114859.1, read on the forward strand.
CTCCATTCGTACAACTGATGTCCCAACCTCAAGTATAAATAGAGCATGAATTTTGGAGGAAATCATCACTCAATTCATCTCATTCTCATCTCAATCATCTAGAGAATAATCTTAGAAGTAGTAAGCAAATTGGAAGAAGTTCTTTGGGAAAGATTGAAGTATTATTTGAATCTTTATCATTCCCAGGTTATAATCATACCGGGAGGAGATATTCAGGCCAAAGGTGGTGGAGGAGTAGTGTTACTAGTTGAAATTCCGATTATACTAGTGTTTGGATCAAGGAAGTTCTTGTAACAAACCATATCATTTGCTTTTGGAATCGGTATAAACACGTTTATCCTTTATAATATAATGTTTTCCGAATCTACGATGCTTGTTATGTGTTTGATTGCTATGAATATGGAGTAGTCATTTATATTTATTTGGGCTAATATGGATAATGATATGAACAAGCCTTAATATTTTGCTTATGAATATGATGATGATGAATTCGATGTTTAATTATCCGGATACTTGTTCTATGTTTGATTATTCATACTTTGTGGATATAGGTCGAAAGATTCACCAATATGTTTACATTTCGCATTGTTTGTCTATGGCAATTCGATATTAGTCTTGTGAGGATTAACTAATAAAATGTTTATCAAACCGGATATGAAAATGTTTAACACTTAGTCATATGTCTAACGAACTTGATTAAGAGATTTTATCATCACCACTTTTATACTTGAATCAAGCTTAATGCATTTTATATATTGAAGATTAAAGGCCGAAATGATTATCTAATATATAAAATAGATAATTGTTTGAATGATTACCCATCTATTCATACTTTTATGCTTAAATTCATGCTTGCTTGATTATATGTGATCGCATCATTGACAAGATGTTCTTAGTCCAAATAAATATTATTTTAAATTTTGAAATATCTTGAATTAAACCTTTATCTTTAGATCGTGACAGTCTATAAGATAACCTTTTCGTAAAACATCCTGACTCTACTTAGAATTACCAATCTCGTGGAATGACCTGGTCGTACCTAAAAAGATTATACTACATATGTGGGTTATACTTTGACCTGCGTGTTTCTGTGTAATTAATAGATGAAATTAGTCCATATAAAATTGTAAAGCTTTCGAAACACATCAAAAGTTTTTGGCACTGCTGTCGGGGATTAAAATCATTCTTAGTTAAGTCATTGCTATTTTACAAAACCAAATTTTCAAAATCGCCGTACAGTTTTCTGCCAAACTGATCCAAGAAATTCATTTTTCTCAAAAAGTGCGCTGCACAATACCTTTGTGCGCCGGTTTTTCTGCAATTCAGAAAGTACGCCGTACTTACTCCAAGTACGCCACACTTCCTGCATTTTTTCACAAACAGAATCAAAATTTTCAAAACCAAAAACCCATTTTCAAACTGTAAAATCAACAATGAAAGGATCTTTTTCCTTATGTGCTTATTTCTTGAATTCTTGTATTCAGGTAATTTATATTCTAAAATCAAATTTTTTTTTGCCTTATGTCTCTATTGTTTAAATTTATAAGTGCTTATGTGTTTATCTTATTTGCTCAATGTTGCTTATCTGATTATGCTTATTTAAAAAGTAAAACTAAAAATTTAATGGAAATCAAAGTGAAATTTGATGACCTCAATCATTGCTATATGATTATATATACATTTAATGAAAAGATAACTCATGTTTTTAATTGTTTATTAAGATTAATTATAAAGTAATAAAAAGAAAACGTTTTAAAAATTTTGAAACTGAAATTTATAAAAGTACGACGCACTTATTCCCAAGTACGCCGGTTTTTCTGGAAAAACATAAAAATTTTGAAAAATCTCAGGAAGTATGCCGCACTTACTCCAAAGTGCGACGCACTTTACTTCCTGAACAGTCAAAATTTGCCCATATCTTAATTTTCATAAACAAATTGTTCAGTTTATTGATTGTAACCTGCTTATTAATATTATGTAAGTGTAAAAAAGTATTATTGCTTGTTTTAACTAACCCGCTAACGGTTATTCTATTGATGTGTTGTCCTATAAGAATTATAGATCCAAGTTGTAGTGTTGGAAAAACTTGCATAGGAGAGAATGTCATTGAAATATCGAGTGACAAGGCTAAAGGACATGGAGATTGGAATTCTCCAGAATATCAGGACACAGCCAATAGTAGAGGAAAGAAAGAAACAAAGGCTATGGTTTTTCACAAAATAAATACCGAAGAGATTAGCGACAGATTTGTGGCACCTTGTTTCGTTAATAGATTAGAAGCATATGACGGGGAAATAAATCTTAGAGTAGAAGAAAATATGATCTCGAATGAGTTTGCAGTGAAATTATTTTTGGACCATGAGGTGAAAAGTGGAAATAAGGTGGTTAAGAAGGAATTGATCGTAGCTTTAAGAGGAGAGATTTATTTTGTGAAGTTCATAATAAATCCGAAAGATGATGATGTTGAACCAGGGTTGGTTTTTGGAAGATCATTCTTGCGTCTAACCAAAGCAATTGCTGATTTCGGGAATGAAACCGTTACAATATACCCCAAACTTGATCCATTCTTGGATAGTGCTGAAGAAGAAGAAACGATTGGTGATGACTGAGATCTCTTATTAGACGATCTTGACTTTGGAGATATCCTAGATATTGAAGGAGTTGATGTTCCGCAGTTCGTGTGTAAGATGGGGAAGAGCACCAAGAACAAAAGGAAGCAGTTAGAGAACTATAAATTGACCTATTCTGATATGGGACCCTCGATTTCTACTGGAACACCATTGACTCAGGAGGAAGCTGAAAAAGAAGCATTGGCTATTAGTATTTGTGAAAGATACTCTCTAATGGAAGAAGCGAGACCTGTAATTGAGACTATGACCTACAGTGACAAGTATAAGAAGATACTTGACGAGTTTTGTTTTGACAAAATGAAGCTGGATGTAATGAGCAAAGAGGAGGAAGAAGCCATAATAAAAATCAAAGGAGAAGCGTTAATAGAAAGAGGATCCTGGTGCATTTGTGATTCCAATCCGACTGGAGGGTAAGATCAACCTCAATTCATTGGCCGACACTGGCTGAGATATCAATGTAATGAATGCCATACTGTGTCTACAAAGAGTCGGGCAGAGAGGAAGTATAGAATATAAAGAAGGGAATCACGATGTTGAACCACTCGAAGGCAGAGCCTATGGGGCTTTTGAGTGATGTTCTATGCCAGGTGGGTGTAACCACCATCATAGCAAAATTTCTCATCCTATACAAGCCAATTGATAGAGACACGCTGATACTGGTGGGAAGAGGATTTTTGCACACTTGTGGTGGCATCCTGAACACGATCTACAACATCACGTTAACTTTTGATGGAATTTGCCATCAAACATTTCATGCAGCCAAAACAAGCTTAGATACTACAGAAAGCGACAGTGATGATGAAGAAGAGTACGCCTTTCAAAGAAACAAATTTGGAGCACCGATATACGAACCAAAACCTGCTAGGTACTTAAACTGTAGCGATCCGTTGGACCGGTCTCTAGCTTTACCGAAAGTGATGAATCCGTTTAGAAAAATTTGTGTCTGGAAGAAAGTAGTCAGTTTTCTTGGATCGTTGCCTGTCGCATTGCAACATGTTGAGTGGAAACGTGATTACACTGGATGTTTTAACAAAAAGGAGGATAGTGATGGACAGTGGCATGCCGAGATCAGATTGACCGACCCATATGGAAATATATATGACCAAGGATTTGTAACAAATAAGACAACCAGGAAATTAGCAAAGTACCACAAGTTGAGTGATATCATGTCACCCAACTGGTTTCAGGACTGATACACTAGTACCACGTTTGGAATAAAGGAGTGACTATATACTCCTGTTTTTTTAGTCAAATAAATCAATTGTATAAATCCATAATGGATTACATTAATGTACGGACATTAGTCCGATAAATATTAATATTAAAAAAAAGAGTATGATGGATTGAAATAAATTTATGTTTACAATTATATTTACATTTAAGTTATAAAACGTACAAGGTAAGTTTGTGTTATATAAAATATAAATATTAAAAAATATAATTTCTAGTAAAAAGGGAAAGTACGCCGCACCTCTATGAAGTGCGCCGCACTTTGGGGCGGTTGCATATAAAAACATATAAAACAAGATTTTTAACCTTATAAAAACTCACACACATAAAAGAAACCGCCGGGTTTTGAACAAAAATAAAAGAAAAGATTCAAAACATCAATCCATCAAGTCTTTAATCATGCCTAGGGTATGTTAATTTCATCTTTTAACTTATTTCTTGTCAATTTATTTAATTTCTTGTTCATTAGGGTTGTTTATATTTAGATTAGGGGAAATTCAAATCCATGCTTATTATGTATAATTAACCCATAGAATTATGCTAATTAAGAGTTGTTAATCAAATGCATGTTAAAATTGTTATAAATCTGAAAAGTACTTTTCATAATTATGAATTTGTTTTAAAAATTAATTGTTGAAAATCAAAAGAAAATTCGAAATTGTTTTATCCAGCCCAGAAAGTACGCCGGTTTTAATAGAAAACCGTCGCACTTAGCCATTTTTCAGGAAGTACGCCACACTTCTATGAAGTGCGCCGCACTTATAAGACCAGAAGCTCGCAGAACCTTTAAAAACTTATCAAAAACCCATCCATTGATGCTAATTGTTTTCTAACATCACTATATATTTTATTGTTGATTGTTTTTTATGTGTAAACTATGGGAACACACGATGATGAAGCCGAATCATCAAGACCCAAACACTCTAGACAATACGAAACCGTGGAAGAGGTATTGCTCTCACAAGTTCATCATGAATTTTTGGAATGGGAAGGTTGCAACAGAGATGCGAAGTCAAGGTATAACACCAAATTAGCCTACTTACTCCTTAGGCATATCTACTCGCCGTGTGTCGTGAATTGGGATATATTAAATAGAATGGGGTGTGGTGAAGAAATTGATGGAATGTTGAGGATAAATTTATGTGAGGCTAGAACTAATGAAGAAATATTTACTTCTGTAGCGTAGATTAGAGCTTTTAACATTAATGAACCAATTTATTCAGAGCTTTGCCATGAGTTCTATTCAACTTATGAATTTGATGAGGTTTGTGCGAATGATGAGTTGAAAACCAAGAAGATTATCAAGTTTAGACTTGGTGGTCGTGCTCATAGTTTGAATTTGTTGGAATTTGCTCGTAGATTGGGATTATATCATGCTAAGTAGCTTGATGAGGAAGGTTTTGATGTGTATTTTCAAGGAGGTTTGCATAGTGATGAGCATTTTAAAGCTCAAGAGTATTGGTTGAGCATCAGTCAAGAGGAAAACTTGAGTTTATCTAGGAGTCATGCTTCTACTATCAGGAACCCAGTTTTGAGGGTGTTAACAAGATACAAAAAAATGATTTATGGCTATTAAGTATGTTTGATGCTAGATACCAAAATGGGTATGCAAATATTGCTTAGTTACTTGCAAGGTGGATGAAAAGAAAAGGAGCTGGTACTCAGAGAGAGAGTTTGATTTGCTGCGAACAGTTTATCATGAAGCTTGCTAGGAAGGCAAGGGTGTTGAGTGATGATGTGCTAAGGAGTTTGAGTGCTTCAATTTACTGTAGAGATATGGATACTACTACGCTGAGAGAGTTGATCGACTTTGAGGGTAAACTGATTCTTGAGGCTCCCGAGCCAGGTGTACCTAGAGTTGTTGTCCCGAGACCCCAGAGAGCATTAGAATTAGCAAGAAGCAGTGCAAGAAGCAGACTGTAGTTGCTAATTTCACAACAGAGGCTGAATATGTAGCTGCTTCAAGTTGATGTGGTCAAGTGCTTTTGATTCAAAATCAATTGCTAGATTATGGGTATAACTTTATGCATCTAAAGATCTATATTGATAATGAGAGTACTATATGCATAGTGAAGAACCCTGTTTTTCATTCAAAGACAACTCACATTGAGATTAGATATCACTTCATGTGAGATTCCAATGAAAAGAAGCTAATTCAAATGATCAAGATTCATACTGACAAGAATGTTGCATATTTGCTTACAAAAGCATTTGATGTAAGTAGATTTGAATATTTGATTGCTAGTAGTGGAATGCTCAATCTTTAAGGTTTTTGGTAAGGAAAAATAGAAGTGAGAGAGTTGGTAAGAATAAAAACAGAAAGAGAGATGTGTCATAAAAACAGAAAGAGTAATTTAGTAAGAAAAAGAAATGAGAGAATCTGTGAGTTGAAAAACAGTAAGAGAGTTGAATATATTAAAAACAGACAGAGAGAATTGTGAGCTAAAAGAATTGAGAGAAAACAAAAACAGACAGAGAGTTTTTGTGAGTTAAAATGTTACTTTGATGATGGCAAAGCTGATTAGAATGGAATTGGAGTTAATGCTAGTAATTTTAACATTATCCTATATTTATTCTCACCAACCCTTATTATATCCTAATTTAATTCAAAGTTAATGCTGCTAGGCTATAAAAACTTAATACTGCTTTTTGGTATAAGTTATTGTATTGTTAGGCAATTATGTGACTTACTATATGCTGTTGAAGTTAATGCTGGCTTGGGCATAAATTAAACTTACTGTTGCTTGGGAAAGTTAATGCTGCTAGGCTTAACTTACTGTTGAGTTACTACTGTTGGGTTACTTACTACTACTAGTTGAAAGTTAATGCTGTTAGGAATAACTTACAACTGCTAGCAAACGTTAATGATGTTCAGGGTATTTATATAAATACTTTGATTAAGGGTTTCATTTAAACTTTTACTCGATTTCAATCTTTGATATACTATATAATCATAAACCTTAACTCAATTTTATCGTTAAATAATTCAAAAAAACCCCTAGTTTCTACAATGTCTGCTCCTAAAGTTGCGGATTCACACACATGGTCGCGTCTCTGGTCTAACCTACTGAAAGTGATGTTGTTTCAGTCAATTGTAGATTTCTTGAATGCACGAATCCTATCACAAATATACTGTTAATCGGTTAATACTTACAATTATTACTTCATGTATTGAGCAGTTTTGAGGCTGGATACTGGTGCAAAGGTGAAAAACTGTTAATGGAGATGTTCGGTAACAAGCCTAGGGGATGGGAGATCAGTGATAAACTCACTAAGACTAAGTAGTAAGATAGAGTCTTTCAATTGCGAAGATTCTGAAGGAATGAATGTCTACCCAATGCTTGATATTTTTTGTGTGCAAAATTGCTTTAATGGGTTATGAAAAGATACTTCTCAGAAACTTACATTTTACAAGGCTTTGTCTTTTCTCCTCTCAAATGGATGTTTTTTTATTCATACTATTCTGCAAAGCCTAGTAGTGCTAAGTCTACTGCATGGAAAAATTTAGTACGCTCACTATGGCCTTCTGTAATAATCTGCTTAGCCATTAAAGACTAGAAAATTACAAATTTTCTAGGTTTATCTTTGAAAGTATGGTGAAGATAATGTAGATTAGTATGTGGTCAAATTCGTGTAATGTATCCATGTTGTGCAGAAGTCTTTCATAGGATAAACTCAAATTGGTGTTTTCGTGCTACTCATGATGTAATTTTGTTACTCCCTCGCACAACAAAAGACGGTATTTGGAAATATGAAGTGAAGGGTTGTGAATGGATTCTTCTGGAGCCAGTTAACCTTTATTTCAACCATGATTGTTCGAAGCTCAGGAAAGAAATGGTTGAGGGTTTAGCATATTCCTATGATCCCCTCATCACACCTATAATTACTCAAACCATCGTGAGACATTTCTCAACCCCAAAAGAGTAACAAAACAAAGGAAGCATTTGAGTAAAGAATTGAGATTCCTCAATCAGGTGGTTCTACGAGCCTATAGCTGTGTGTGAGGGCTGTCTAATGAGGAAATGGTATTCTACAACATTCTAATGATCCACTGCTCGGTGGTGAGGTTAGTTCTGAATAACTCACAATAAAATTGAATGATGGAAATTGTACCAAATTGGCATACAGAGAGTCCTTGACTTGGAAAATTACTAAGACTGCTCAAAGCATCAGGACGATGTTAAGTTTAAAGTTTGAGAAAGTCAAGAGGTTAGAGAAAAAAGAGGTCAAGAAACTCACAAGCATCTCAAAAGACTATTCAAAGTTGGTATTTAGATTGCAGAACAAGTTGTTTTACTTTGGTCAATGTATGGTTTGGGTGATCAGTGAGGATGATCCAAACAGGGGAGGGATAATGTGTAGATGACATTGACCAAGATGCAAAAGTTACATTGGTTGATGAAACTCAGGGGATGGGTATGTCTGATGCTCAATATGTTTGATACAATGGTGTTTTTAATGGTGAGAAGTCGTGTGTTGCATAGCAAAGTGAAACATGTTGATAGTAGAAGTAGTTAATATCAATGCTGATGAAGTTAGTGTTTTCTGCAACAACTTACTACTCAGAAAAGAGGATCATTTGGATCAAGCATTGGTGTGTTTGAGAGTGCAAAAACCTAATGTTGGAGGTACAATAGATCCAGTGCTGACGTCCCTACAAACTCCACAACAACACCTTTTTACAATAACCAAAAGCTCAAAAGCGATTACTTTTATGACCTGGTGATTACTACAATAAGAACACTCTTGTACACCATACTTTCAAACATCAAGGTTAAAGGCTCCAAAAAGCTAAGAATGGTTGAAGAACCTTTGAAGATGAAGAAGAAAGATCAAGTCATCTTTGATGAACAAGAAGCTATAAGGCTACAAGCTCAATTTGATGAGGAAGAGAGGATTGCAAGAGAAAAGGAAGAAGCCAATGCTGCCTTAATTGTACAATGGAATGGTATTCAAGATAAGGTGGAAACTGACTATAAATTAGCTCAAAGGCTGCAAGCAGAGGAACAAGAAGAGTTGACAATTAAAGAAAAGTCTAAACTGTTTCAACAACTCTTGGAGAAAAGGAGGAAGCACTTTGCGGCTAAGAGAGCAGAAGAAAGGAGAAATAAAACACCTACCAAAGCTCAACAAAGAAGTATCATGACTACTTATCTAAAAAACATGGCAGGATAGAAGCTCAAAGATTTGAAGAACAAGTCATTTGCCAGTGTTCAAGAATTATTTGAGAAATCTATGAAAAGGGTAAATACATTTGTAGACATAGATACAGAATTGGTAGAAGGTAGTGAGATAAGAGAAGAAGAAAGCAGTTCTAAAAGAGCAGGTGATGAGCTAGAACAAGAGCCTACAAAGAAGAAAAAGGTGGATGATGATAAAGTGAGAGAAGATCTTCAACAATGCTTTGAGTTGGTTACAGAAGAAGATGTTGCAATTGATGTTATACCTCTAGCTACCAAGCCTGCAGTTATTGTTGATTACAAGATTCACAGAAAAGGAAAGCAAGGTTATTATGAAATAATGAGAGCTAATGGAAGTTCCAAGATATACTTATTGTTTAGTCAACTGATCAAAAGCTTTGACAGGTGATATTTGGAAACTCTGTGGAAGTTGGTTAAAGCTAAGCATGGGAATACAAGGCCAGGAGAATGATATGAAAGAGTGTTATGGGGTGATCTAAAGACTATGTTTAAACATCATGTAGAAGATCTAATATGAAGGAATTTACAAGGAAAGAAAGTATTGCTTTGGAGGCTATATGATTCCTGTGGAATACACTTTGTGAGGTTTGAAGATATGCATGTATATATGCTAGTAGAGAAGAGATATCCCCTTACACCTGCATCAATCACTGATATGCTGAATAAGAAGCTGAAATCTGATTATTGGAATGAAATGGGTTATCAGCTTCTTAAGCTTATAACAAAGCAGCTCAAGAAACAGTGAAGTGTTTGGAAGCATCCTCCTGGTGATTGATGAAGCTCTTAATGAAGAAACTTGGTTATTTTGAAGATAAATCTCAAGTTTAGGGGAGGATTGTTGAGATTAAAAGACTTCTTGATGATCTTGAAGTTACTGCTGCTAAGGTTAGAGTTACTGCTATTAAGCATAACTTAGTGTTGCTCATTAACTTTGATGAAACATATGCTAAATAGTTAGTGCTACTAGTATAAAGTTAATACTGCTAGTTCACAGTTACTACTGTTAGTATATGTTAGTACTGCCAGTACAAAGTTAAGACTGCTCAATTGAAGTTAATACTACTAGTACAAAGACTAGATAAGGTTACAACTGTTAGTAGAAAGTTACTATTGTTAGTGTAATTTAGTACTGCTAGTATATGTTAGTACTGCTAGAGTAAAGTTAGTACTGCTGGTGAAGATTGAAGAAAATATTCTAAGTAGTTACTACTGCTTGTACACAGTTAATGCTGCTGGTGTATAAGTTACTACTGCTAGTGTTCAGAGTTAATGTTGTTGGTACAAAATTACAATTGCTGAAAAGATTAAGACTGCTGAAAGAGTTTCTACTGTCAAGGGATGGATAAAGACAGAAGAAAAGATAAAGATTGCTTATATGATAAGTATGAGATATTTTTAAAAGATACGTATAAGTTATTTGTTTAGAAGATCATGATAACTTAGGAAAATATTGTAAGTCGGTTAGGACTCCTTGGTGTATAAAAGGAGGTCCTATGGTATAGAGTTAATGGTACCAAAATCGTATTAAATAGTTTGTCATAGCTTCAAGGTTTTGTAACCCTAACACTATTAAGAGTGTTAGTTTTATATTGAGGCTGAAAGTTTGGTAAACTGTTTGTTATTGATCTTGTTTATTACAGTTTCATTGAAATTCTTCTTAGTATCATTGACTAGATTCCGCATGGTCTTTGATATTCATAATCAAAGTTTCTGTCATAGTTGTTTTGCATTTATTCAATACAACTTAAGCTTATACAAGCTAAGCAAGATCTATTATATTGGGATCAACAAAATTGATACCAATGCTCCAGAAAAGGTGACAAACTACAAATACACAAACGTAATGATGGATGAGACACTTGCAATTGCATTCAAACCTTAACTCGAGAAAGCTAATGATAAAAATCATCTTAGGTATCAAAGATGGATACCCGAATTCTTAAGATTTAATCCTTACAAATTTTCTTTTGGGTTGTATAAATATGCTAGTAATGTTATCAATCCAGAGTCAGATTGCTTGTATGTGATCACTAAAATGTTATTTTTCAAAAAATTTCAACCCCTTTTTTATAAAGTCTTTTACTTTTCCAGTTTATCTTCCCCATCATACTTAATATGAGCATTGTCCCTAATGTGAAATATTATAGAGAAAAATAAAATGGAAAAGTAAAATAATACTTCCTAATTTATGATGGATTTCCTGAATCTTTGCTTTGCGTCATTTTCGTCACGCGCCCTTCTTCTTTTCTTTTCCTGTTACAAATATAAATACTGTATAACACACACAAGTAATAATTTTCCTAATTAATTAATAGTAGAAAAGTACGATAATATTGTTTTGAATGCCAACAGAGGCATTTTACACACCATAGTAGTAATAATAATAATAATTTTGTTTTTAGGGAAATTGTTTTTAAAACATACGTGACCTAAAAAATGCGGCCACAAAACTAACTTGTGTCATCTCGACACTACTCATCCTTATTATCCGGCTTTCTGTTAAAACATCCAGTGTAATCGGGTTTTCACTCAACATGTTGCAATGCGACATGCAACAATCCAAGAAAACTGACTACTTTCTTCCAAACACAGATCTTTCTGAACGGATTCAACACTTTCTATAAAGCTAGAGACCGGTCCAACGGATAGCTACAGTTTAAGTACCTAACAGGTTTTGGTCCATATATCGGTACTCCAAATTGGTTTATTTGAATCGCATACTCTTCTTCATCATCACTGTCGCGTTCTGCAGTATCTAAGCTTGTCTTGGCTGCACCAAATGTTTGATGGCAGATTCCATTAAAAGTGGATACGATCCTGTCTATCGTGTTTAGTATGCTGCCACAAGTGTAGGAAAATCCTCTTCCCACCAGTATCGGTGTGTCTCTATCAATTGGCATGTCCAGGATGAGAAATTTTGCTATGATGGTGGTTACACTCACCTGGCACAGAACATCGCTCAGAAGCCCCATAGGCTCTACCTTCGAGTGGTTCAACATCATGCTCCCCTTCTTTACATTATGTACTTTCTCTCTGCCCATCTTTTTGTAGACACTGTATGGCATTACATTGACATCTGAGCCAGTATCGGCCAATGCATTGAGGTTGATCTTACCCTCCAGTTAGATCAGAATCACAAATGATCCAGGATCCTCCTTTTCTAATAACGGTTCTCCTTTCATTTTTTATTATGGCTTCTTCCTCCTCTTTGCTCATTCCATCTAGCTTCATCTTGTCCAAACAAATCCCGTCAAGTATCTTCTTATACTTGTCACTGTAGGACATAGTCTCAATTATAGGTCTCTTCTCTTCCAGTAGAGAGTATCTTTTAGAAATACTGATAGCCAACGCTTCTCTTTCAGCTTCCTCCTGAGTCAATGGTGTTCCAGTAGACATTGAGGGTCCCATATTAGAATAGGTCAAATTGTAATTCCCTAACTGCTTCCTTTTGTTCCTACTGCTCTTCCCCATCTTACACACGAACTGCAGAACATTAATTCCTTTAATATCTAGGATATCCCTAAAGTCAACATCGTCTAATAAGATATCCTAGTCATCACC
>BQNB010114860.1:0-21673 GCA_026074375.1 Tanacetum coccineum
TTCTCATGGATCGTCATCGAATGTGAGACCATCACACACTCCATTTAAACACTTTGGTAGATGGACTAAGGATTATCCAATAGCAAACGTGATCGGTGATCCTACTCATTCTGTCTTTACGAGAAAGCAACTCGAGACTAACGCCATGTGGTGTTATTTTGATGCCTTCCTAACTTCTGTAGAACCAAAGAACTTCAAACAAGCAATGATCAAACCGTCATGGATCGATGCAATGCAAGAAGAAATTCATGAATTTGAAAGGCTATAAGTTTGGGAATTGGTGTCGTATCTAGATAAAGTCATGTTGATCAAACATAAATGGATTTATAAGGTCAAGACGGACGAATTTGGCTAGGTACTAAAGAATAAGGCTAGATTAGTAGCTCAAGGATTCATGCAAGAAGGGGGAATCGATTTTGAGGAATCATTTTCACCGGTTGCAAGAATAGAGGCCATCCGTATCTTCATAGCAAATGCAGCCAACAAGAATATGATGATTTTCCAAATGGATGTCAAAATGGCTTTCTTAAATGGCGAGCTCAGAGAGGAGGTCTACGTTTCTCAGCAAGAAGGATTTGTGGATCAAGATAGCCCATCACATGTGTATAAGCTCAAAAAGGCCCTGTACGATCTCAAACAAGCACCATGTGTATGGTACGACATGCTGCCAAGTTTCCTCATTTCACAACACTTCTCCAAAGGCGTAGTGGATCCAACACTCTTCACACGGAAAGCAGAAAATGACTTATTATCGGTATAAATTTATGTTGATAATATAATATTTGCATCTACTAATACTGCTTTACGTAATGAGTTTGCTAATCTGATGAACACTAATGATGCATATTTTCTTTTAAATAATTATTTACCAAGTTTCAAATTTATAAAACTTGTTTCACCTTACAAACGCACTAACGGGCAGAGAAACCGATCGTGAGTAGTGTAGTTTTGGTAAATCTGAGGTCGCCCCAAGAGCTAAAAGGCGGTTACAAATCTGAGTTTAAATTGGTTGTCACGTTTAAAAGCTGTTTAGAATAATTGATTTGATAAGAAGAATGGACACTTAAAAGAAATGAACTAAATATAATGGAAGGTAATAAAGTGCAGTCCTAATTACTTCAACTTAATTATTCACCTATTCTACTTAATGGGAAAGGGCAGGTAGAATGGTCATCTAATCCTCACTTATCTCGCAAATCCCAACCCTAATGGTCATAGTAATAAGGATTTTGTCCCACTGGTTATGGTGAGCGAGCATCATATTTGGCATTTTTATGGTCAAAGAAATATAACCAAACAGATAACTACAATTAACAAGAAGTAAATTAATCATAATGATAATTAATAAGATAAGCTTAGCCGAAAATTGAATTCATATAATCAATATCACTGTCAATTAATGAAAGTAATGAAAACATAATAATCAAACCAAACTAATATGATGATGATGATCTAGACCGGATTCTTCTTTCTAGAATGGCTGGAGAGTGCGGCAAAACGACTTGGAGTGATGTTCCAGTCGTTCCCTCCAGATGGGAGGAAAAGGGATGATTTTTAAGGCTGAATTCGGCCCCTATTTATAGGTTTCTAAAGGTTTACGACGTAACTGATTTGTAGGTTACGCCGTAACCTTGCTGATGTCGACTTTCCAAAATAAAGGCAAAAATGGACTTTATGGCGTAACCAATTTTTGGTTATGCCGTAACGAAAGTTTATGGCGTAACAAATTTTTGGTTACGCCGTAAACCCTTCAGCAAACTTTTAGTAAATCAATTTGACTTCTGATTGGTTACGGTGTAACCACAAAGGTGTTACGCCGTAAAGTGCTGACGCGGCATTCCATTTTAAAGGCTTGAATATGTTACGACATAACTAGTTGCCATGTTACGCCGTAATGTTTACTTGGACAAATCATCTTTTCATAATCAGGATCTTCTCGGTTACGGAGCAACTATTTGGGTTGTTACACCATAATCTTAACTTGGTCAAGATTTCTTTCCATAATACTGGTTACGGCGCAACCATATATGTGGTTACGCTGTAATCTCCTCATGAATGATGTGTCTTTGCTTGAGATTTGTTACGGCGTAACCTTCCAAATCTGTTACGCCATAACTACTTCTAAGAATCCACGAATATTTGTACTTTTAGTCCTTTTTCCTTTGTTTCTTGTCAATTACCTGCCTTTCACCTGAAAACTACAAAATGATAGAAAATATCTCGTTTTTGAGTATTAGTGAAACATTTACAAGTAATATTGAGGTAATTTGACACTAAAAAGTATTAAATATTTGATGTTATCAAATGTCTCCCACTTGACTTATGCTTGCCCTCAAGTAGAACCTGTTAGAACATTTCTTAAAGAGATTTCTCAGATATAACTCTAAGAAATGAATCTATAAAACACTTATGCTAGAAAACATCAAAGCCGAACACCTCACGAAAAGGGGATAAAAAGTCACTCAACTCTCCACTAGTCTAAGTGTTTCATTTTTGGGGTGATCGCTCAATTGCATAGTCATAGCATGTATTCTATCATAAGTTTATAAAGTACACAAATATGCACCAGTTAGAATTAGGGTCTAAATAATTCTTAAAGGCAACAAGGGTAATATGGGTTTAAAGGGTGATAAAAGGGTTAGGATAGTCATAGGATACACATTAAATGGTTGTTAATATAAAAACATAAAACAAATAGTCAAGTAAAGATCTAAGGTATCCATTACCAGCTACTGTCCACCTATAGTCCAAGTCCTGTGGTGCGAAAATTTGATCATATCGTCATGATGGGTTAGTTAATAATGAGATGTTGTGGAGCATGCTAACCCATTCTTTACTCATTGGATAGATTATAGTTGCACCATCCTCTAAAACACTAGGTGGCTTATAGTTGCACCACTTTTATACATGTTGGTTTTATAACACGTAACCAACATCAGGAGTTATACACTAAAGTGACTTATAGTTGCACCACTTTTTATTTTATTTTTATTTTTTACATTTCTCTTGTACATAATAATACATCCCCCCACTTGAGATAAGCAGTATCAAAAGTGATAGAACCGGGAGGTCTTTAAATAATATATCATCAATCAAAGTGCCAATCTTCAAACTTCATTTCCCTAAACCATAAACTTAAGTAGCTAGCAATTTTAACACATAGATATTTACAGACTATAGGGTAGGCTAAGGTGAAATGGTGAAACAAAACATATAGAGTATGGTGAAAACATAGATTGGCTCAACAAAGGTGATCTAGGGGTATCTTGCACTAATAATGAGTGCAACAAAATGGTTTATCATGGGAGGTCGACAAGTTAGTGTAACAAGTTGATAAAACACACACATATATAGGCTATTTGGGTGATTTCTTAAATGTTGCCTTCTTAAACTATCTATTCTTGCTAATCAATTAGGTCTCGAAATGATGTACATGCCAAGTTCTAAAGTCTACAATACTACTGACACACTTAATAGTTTGGTGGATTTTTGTATATAATGATGAAAATAGAATATTAGGCTTAAATCTCACCAAGTAATAATAAAGGATAATGTGCATTCGGTAAAGATTGGTTTAAGTTTATTTAAGAAAAACATGTCAAAATATTAAAATTAGTATAATTTTTAAAGAAAACTAGAAAATCAAAGGCAAAACATAAGTCAAGTGATAATTCTACTCCCACCCCCAATTGGTTTATACAATGTCCCTATTGTACATTAAGGAAATAAAATATAAAAAAAAGAGTAGAATTAGAATAAGAAACTTCTCTGGAATTGCTCAGTATGATGAAGAGGCAGCATGCTCTAAGCCATGCTCCAAGTCTGCTTCCTCGAGCAATCATCCCATCATCATCAACATTATATCAAACTAATCCGGATTTCACATGCGTCCCTGTAGCCAAGTATCAACTTCGTATGATTCAACCTGTATAGCTACCAAAAGCGTAAATCCGACAAAAAGAAAGATACCAAAATGTACAAAATAATACAAGAAATACAATCCTAACTTACTTTCGTAGGAATCACGGTTGAATTTAGTATATGCAACAAGCCTTTTAAACCACTCAGTGGCCTAAGTGGACGAGTGAAGTCTCGTGAGGGTTTCCAGAAAACGTACTCACAAAGTTTATTTAACAATATACACGGTTTAGAAATGTTTCAAACTTGATTATTAAGATTTTCAAAAAGAGGTTACGGCGTAACCATCATGGTTACGCCGTAATCATATGATACTTTTTTTAGAAAATTTCATTAAGCATGTTACGGCATAACCTTGTAAGGGATTACGTCGTAATGGTCTTGTTTACGACGTAACTAAGTTGGTTACACCGTAATTTCTGCATCAACAACAAGTTTACCATATGATTATGAATTGAGATGATCATACATTTTTCTCTATTTTTGCTAAAACCTGTAAAACCAAGTTAGGAACATACAAACCAACTAATATGCAAAAATGAAATTAAACAAAACAAAACATAAATTAAAAGATAAGCATGGGGTGCCTCCCACGAAGCGCTTGTTTTTGTTCGAGTCTCTAGCTTGACTCCACCCTTATTTACTAGGTAATAGGGTGTCCATCCCTTCACTTGCGATCAAGTGAGGGTGGAAGTAGCAATAGACACCACTAGGGTGTAAATTTGCTATAGGATAGGGAAATGATGAATAGAAGTCATACCATTCATAAGATGTAATATCCTTATCTATATTATACGGTATAGTTGATGATGTGGATGTTTTAAATTTTCCATATAAGGGACTCACTAGTTGAGTATAAATGAAAGGCTCAGGAATAATGGTAACTGAATGCACCTGTATCTCCGTATAATGTGACTGAGGGTCTTTAGCGAGAAGTTTTTCAAGCTCCTCTATATCTTTAGTGGGATTAAAATCAGCCTCCTCATCAACTATGGTTACATTCAAGCTCTCATTACCGAATTCTTCCAAAAGATCATCCAAAATGGGTATAGTAACCAGTGCTACATAACCTTTATTAGGTGGTGTGGTGTGTAGGGTTTTTGGGATCAAAGGTTGTATAACATCTTCTATTACCTCAGGAACATTAGGTGTAAGGAATTGCCTAATTCGTTCTACTTCATCAACCGTAATATCCCACATATCAAAAGTATCCCTATCATCACCATCTTTATGATCATCCTCTAAATCATCATCCTGTTCACAAATACTATCCTGATCTATATCTTGTTCCATTCGCTTCAAGTTTTAATCTCCTATTCTAAATAAGTCATCCATTATCTTAAAAAAGTCGAAATCCTTCTTATCCACAGGAGTGTTAGGTGTGTGTGGTGGTTGAGCAAAAAATTAAGGTGTGAAACCATTTAAGTAATTATTTAGTGTATTCTTATCTAGGCCTTGTTTAGCAACGTATATATTATATTCAGCTATAGTCATACTTTTAATGTCAACATTGCTGCTTACCTCGGTAGATACTAAATAATTCTTAGGATAAGGTTGAACAGGTGGAGGAGGTATTTAATGAGAATACGGATAGTAAAAAGTATTACTCTTATTCTGATGAGAAGAGCTAAAATCCGCTTCATCATAATGTGCTAGACTTCTTCTGGATCAAACATCATCCCATAATCGCCTTTCTTTCATAGCTTCATACTCAAGGTACTCGCTCATCGTCATGTTCTTAATGTCAGGCTCCATTTCCATGTTTCTTGAAAATCAAACAAGAGATAATAGTAGATTATGCTATTACAAGGAAACAAATACTGAAATAAAATATATACAAAACTCAAATTTAAAACCTAATTAGCTCCCTGGCAGCAGCGCCAAAAAGTTTATGCGTATTTTCTTTTAAATAATTATTTACCAAGTTTTAAATTTATAAAACTCGTTTCACCTTACAAACGCACTTACGGGCAGAGAACCCGATCGTCAGTAGTGTAGTTTTGGTAAATTCAAGGTCGTCCTAAGAGCTAAAAGGCGGTTAGAAATCTTAGTTTAAGTTGGTTGTCACGTTTAAAAGCTGTTTAGAATAATTGATTTGATGAGAAGAATGGACACTTAAAAGAAATGAACTAAATATGATTGAAGGGAAGAAAGTGCATTCCTAATTACTTCTTAATTAACTTAATGATTCACTTATTCTACTTAATGGGAAAGCATGGATTGAATGGTCATCTAATCCTCACTTATCACGTAAATCCCAGCCGTAATGGTTATAGTAACAGGGATTTTGTCCCACTGGTCATGGTGAGCGAGCATCATAATTGGCATTCTTATGGTCAAATTAATATAACCAAATAGATAACCATAATTAACAAGAAGTAAATGAATCATAATGATAATTAATAAGATAAGCTTAGCTAAAAATTGAATTCATACAATCATTATCACTGTTAATTAATAAAAGTAATGAAAACATGATAATCGGACCAAACTAATATGATGATGATGATCTAGATCGGATTCTTCCTTCTAGCATGGCTGGAGAGTGCTGCAAAATGACTTGGAGTGATGTTCTAATCGTTACCTCCAGATGGGAGGAAAAGGGATGATTCTTAAGGCTGATTTCGGCCCCTATTTATAGGTTTATGAGGGTTTATGGTGTAACTGATTTGTGGGTTACACCGTAACCATGCTGATGTCAACTTTCCAAAATAAAGGCAAAAATGGACTTTACGGCGTAATCTATTTTTGGTTACGCCGTAACGAAAGATTATGGCGTAACCAATTTCTGGTTACGCCATAACAAAAGTTTATGACGTAACCAATTTCTGGTTACGCCGTAAACCCTTCAGCAAACTGGTAGTAAATCAATTTGACTTCTGATTGGTTACATTGTAACCACATAAGGTGTTACACCATAAAGTGCTGACGCGACATTCCATTTTAAAGGCTTGAATATGTTACGGCATAACTAGTTGCCATGTTACGCATAATGTTTACTTGGACAGATCATCTTTCCATAATCGGGATCTTCTTGGTTATGGCGTAACTATTTGGGTTGTTACGCCGTAGTCTTAACTTAGTCAAGATTTCTTTCCATAATACTGGTTACGGCGCAACCATATATATGGTTATGCCGTAATCTCCTCATGAATGATGTGTCTTTGCTTGAGATTTGTTACGGTGTAACCATCCAAATCTGTTACGCCGTAACTACTTCTAAGAATCTGCGAATATTTGTACTTTTAGTCCCTTTTTCTTTGTTTCTTGTCAATTACCTGCATTTCAACTGAAAACTACAAAATGATAGAAAATATCTTGTTTTCGAGTATTAATGAAACATTTGCAAGTAATATAGGGGGTAATTTAACACTAAAAAGTATTAAATATTTGATATTATCAACTAAGTTCAAGATGTCGATGATGTGGTAGATGTCATTCTTTTTAGGATTACAAATTTCACAAAGTCCTAGAGGCATCTTCCTAAACCAATCAAAATATGATTATGAAATTATTGAAAAATATGGTTTGCTAATTAGTGATTCTGTAGACACACACATGGTGGAAAAGAATAAACTAGATGAGGATCTACAGGGACACCAGTTGATGCTACACTTTACCGTGACATGATTGGATCCCTCATGTATCTAACATCCAGTAGACATGACCTTATTTATGCAGTCTACTTATGTGCCTGGTATCAGGCAAAGCCTACCAAAAAGCACTTAAATGTGGTTAAGCGGATCTTTCGATACCTAAAGGGAACCATTATAATGGGTCTCTGGTACTCAAAGGATACCGGTATGTCTCTAACAACATATTCAGACGTAGATCACGCGGGGTGTCATGACACTAGACGCAGTACATCAGGAAGCGCTCAATTCTTAGGTGATAAACTAGTTAGTTGGTCTTCTAAGAAGCAAAAGAGCACTGCGATATCGAGTACAGAGGCTGAATATATTGCCTTATCTGGGTGTTGTGCTCAAATCCTATGGATGCGCTCACAACTAACAGATTATGGTTTTCAATTCAATAAGATTCCTCTATACTGCTACAAAAAGTGCAATTGCTCTATGCTGCAACAACGTTCAACACTCAAGAGCAAAGCACATCGATGTACGCTACCATTTTATAAAAGAGCAGGTAGAGAATGGAATAGTGGAACTCTATTTTGTTCAGACAGAATATCAACTGGCTGACATCTTCACCAAACCCTTGCCGCGAGAAAGATTCAACTTCTTGATCGAAAAGCTCGGTATGAGAAGCATGTCTCCGAAAATGCTTAAACGTCTAACAAAGGAAGAAGACGGGTAAAGGTGGTTACTCACGGTATATCCTGTATCATATGTACATAAGAAAACATAAAAACATAAAAATATTTTTCTTTTATATAAATTTTTCAAAAAAGAAAATAAAAAATTAAAAAATCAGAAAAATATAAAAATATGTATCTCTGGCATGTCTTCTAAAAATTAATAACATTTACGGCCTTAAAAATGTTATTTCATAATGATACGAGGCTGTAAATGAAGTTCGAGCAGAAGTTTAAAAGCTTTTAAAACATGCCAAAATGGCTTGCTATTATTTCTGATAGCAACCCGGTCATCATCTTAAAGGCAAGTATTTCAAAAAGAAAAATTGACCTCACAACAAGAAATTTATTTTTTCTCGAGAATGAATTACTTCGTATTCATTCAAACGCTTGTGCTTACTTTGCAGCACAACCCGTGCTTTCTTTATTCCATAGGTGTACGTGTTAGTGCGCTTATGTGATAAAATAAGAGAACCATTATTTTTATGGTGTTGTTTTCAGATAATAAAACATTAATATTAGAAATTCATCAGAAAATCATTTTCAAAGGCATTTGACCACTCAAACAATGACTACAACTCTTTAAATAGAAAACGGGTCATTGTTTGAGAGGGAGAAAATGTCAAATATCTTCTTCATAAAATCAGTTTATGATAAATGGAAAAAGGTTTTAAACAATAACAAATTAACAAGTCAAAGGGAGTTAATTAACTTTAACTTATGTGTGCCTTAAATGTTATGTGTTTGTGCCTTTTAGGGAGTAAATAGCAAAAATAAGTGGCTATGTATGGTAGTTAAAATTTTAGGGACTATGTGTGCCATTAGTGAAACTTATTTATGCCTTAGAAAACTTGTTTAATGAAAATGCAAAAGGATATAAAGTATAGGGGGCATTTGTGTCAAAATTGAAAGTTTCAAAACAAACACCCCCTTTGCCCCATTCGTATAACACACACACACACACACACAACACTTAATTTTTTTCCGTTCTCTATTAATTTAGTCGTGCAACATTCAAGATCATCAACCAGTTGATTTCAAGCTTAAGGTATAACTAAACAAGTGTTCCCTACACCCTAAACAACTTATTTCTTAAAGGAATTAGGCTGAATCACGTATTTGAATTCAAATGCCCTAGAAATTGATCTAGGGTTCTTCAAAATCAAAAGTGGATGAAAACCTAAATTGGTTGAGTGGTTTTGTTCGTCTAAGGGTGTACATTACTCACTTAAATCAGTTTTGAAATAGGTTAACATATTATGTAGTTTTGATTTATTCTTGTGTGCAAAAATTATAGATAAGGGTAGAACGTGTAATAAGTTAGTGGGTTTGTGTGTAGAATGTGTTAGAACATATCCTTGTATGCATTAGAGATGTTATAACTCCTTAGTTTGAACATTAATAAAACTTGTTTGAGTGATTCATGAGACTTCGTGTTCATTTTGAATAATGTGGCAATCTCATGCGTTAATACTAGTTAAAATGGTTCATATGCTGTATAAGTTGCTAAGTTCTTTGTTTGAATGACTTATGATGCTTAAAACACTAAGTTTATACTTTTGAAAAACTGAGGCGAATTAAGCATGTATGAAGGAGGCGAATTAATCACTCCTTCAGGAGGGGAATTAATCACTCCTTCGGGAGGTGATTTCTTCACTCCTTTAGGAGGCGAATTAATTTCTTAATTAAGGACGTGAATTATTCTGATGACTATAGGAGGCGAATATTTCATACTATAATGAGCGAATATTATGATGAATAAAGGATGTTGAATTAATTTTTTTAAGGAGGCGAATTAATCTGTTGATTTAAGGAGGTGAATTAATCTGTTGATTTAAGGAGGCGAATTAATTTTTTAATTAAGGAGGCAAATTAATCTTTCTTATTAAGGAGGCGAATTAATCTTTTTACTTAAGGAGGCGAATTAATTTTTTTACTTAAGGAGGTGAATTAATTTTTGCTTAAGGAGGCGAATTAATCTTTTTACTTAAAGAAGCGAATTATTCTAATCATTTCTGGAGGCAAATTAATCTTGCTTACTCTCTTAGCTATTCTCCTATGTTTGTCACATGCGTGTTTGTCAAAATGTGCTTAATCCTTTGTTGATAATCATAATCTGCATCTAAAATCAGTCATCATTAAACTGCTTGCCATATAGTGTCATATATAAACTTGGTTATATATAAACTGTATTGGAAAATTCTTAGCAGAACCATGACTTCAAAAGCTCAACAAAGCACAGTGGACAATACCTTAGTTGCTCCAAAGAACCAACGTATCATTGGCAAGTGTAACATGAGGATCAATCCTAGAATGAAACCAAATGAACCTACTTATCAAGTAGTATTGGATGCCCTTGCTCTTACAACATGCTATCATGCATTCCTTATCACTGCTGAAGTTCCAGTCATCTACATGCATCAGTTCTAAGCTACCATCAACAAACACAATGCATCATATCGATTTAAGATCAACAACAAAAGGTTTTCTATGAATGTTGAAGTGTTCAGAGAAATTCTCAACATATGTCCTAGGATTCCAGGTTAAGAATTTGATGAACCCTCATCTAAAGAGGTAGCTCTATCTTTTATCCATGAACTTGGTCATTCTGGAGAGATCAAGTACATCACTGATTAATTGTTGATCATATGCATTAACCATGGAGAACTTTTGCATCTATAATCAACAAATGTCTTTGTGGAAAGGTATCTGGCCTTGATAAGATACGACTCTCAATAGTACAAATACTTTGGGGAATGTACTACAAGAAGAACCTTGATTTTATTGCTTTAATCTGGGAGGACTTGGTTTACCAGATTGATAATAAAAACTCTAAGAAACAAGACAAGATGTTTTATCCTAGATTCACGAAGATTATCATTCATCACTTCCTCGATAAAGATAAGTCTATCTCAATGAGAAACAGAACGTTTATGGCAAATACTCTTGAGAGAATGACAGCTTACTGTGTAACCATGAGATTCATTTCCAGACATGAAGACACTTAAGTATATGGTGCTATTCTCCCTAAATCAATGAAGAGTCAAGCCATGATGGACTCTGTAGCTTACAAGACTTATTATGCAATCGCTATAGGAGCTGAACCTCTAAAATCAAAGAAACCTAAAAGGAAATCTGATTCAACCATCTCATTTGAGGAAACTCCCTCCAAGAAGAAGCCTACCAAAGCTAATAAAGATGTACCTTCAACCAAGAAGCCAGCTACTAACCCTAAACAGACCTAAAGAAAGAAGGCAGTCAGTTAAGGGCTGATAGAGGCAAAATTTTAGAATGTTCTCTCAGAAGTAGCTCATCTGAAGCTAGCTCATCCAAGGCGGTAAACAAAAATGAAGGAAAAAAGACTTTCACATCTCTCATGCAAGTGGCTCAGGTGATGGAATTGATTTTCAATCAAGGGTTCCTGATGAGCAACAACACAAGATCTCTGGTATAGATGAAGGAACTGGTGCTAAACCAGGGGTTCCTGATGTACCCAAATATGATTATGAAAGTGACAAAGAGTCTTAGGGTGATAGTGGAGAAGAAGATGATGATGATAAAGATGCTACTAAAGATGATGAGTGTAATGATGATGGTAATGATAGTGATGATGATGATGATAATGATGGTGATGATAATGATGGTGATGATGATGATAATGATGGTGATGATGATGATGATGATAATGATGGTAATGATGATTATGATAGTGATCATGAAAGGACGAAGTCAGACAGAGATGAGAATCCTAATATCAATCAGTCCAATGAAGAACATGAAGAAGAAGAAGAATATGATGATAAATTCGCTAATAAAGAATATGATGCTAATTATGCTAAAGAGGAGAATGAAGAAGAGTTAGATGATGCTGAGGAATTGTACAAAGATGTAAATGTGAACTTAAGGAAAGAAGATGTAGAAATGACTGATGCTGATCAGGGTGGAGAAGATCAACACAATATCTCTCAAGAGTTAGGGTTTGAGCATGAAGAAGAAGATGCTCATGTGACACTTACAGCTGTCCATGACGTACAGAAGACTGAAGGTCCAATGCAAAGTTCTTCGGTATCATCTAACTTCATAGAGAAGCTCCTAAACTTCGAGAACGTTTCTCCAGCCGACAATGAGATTGCTTCCTTGATGGACACCACCGTTCATCATGAAGAACCAAGCGGTCAAACATCTTCTCTTTATACCGTACCATTAATGGTAATTCCTAAAATCACGTCTACTTTCACCACAACCATTCCTCCACCACCTCCTTCCTTCAATCCTCTTCTACAACAAAACAACACCAACTCCCACACCAACAACCTCAGAAGTAACAACCGCGTTTCCTGCACTTCTAGACTTCAAATCTGTATTCAGATTCAATGATAGAGTCACCAACTTGGAAAGAGATCGGTAAAAAATGAAGCAATTTGATCAGTATGGTCAAGTTATCTCTTTAATTCTTGCAATTGTAGATCGCTACATCGACAACAAACAAAGAAAAGCCATTCAACAAGCTATTAAGTCACATACTGCAGAATGTAGAGAAGAAGATCTTACTAATAGGAGAGAGTATAAAGATCTCATTGACACATCAGTGAGAGCTATTATCAAAGAAGAAGCCAATTCTTAACTTCCTCAAGCAGTCTCAGAATTTGCAACTCCTGTGATTGTGCGAAATGTCACAAAATCACTAGAAGCTGCTGTCTTAGCAAAGTCTTCATCTCAACCAAAGTCTACTTATGAGGCGGATGCATCACTCTCTGAATTTGAACTGACGAAGATGTGGAAAACTAAAAGGGGGGGGGTTGACTAGTTTACTGCTTTTTAAATTAATGTTATGTTTGTTTATAAAAACTTAGATTCAACTTTATGTGAATTCACAATGTGCATAATATGAACAATTTAACTAATCAAATAAGTAATGACAAGATATGAAATAAGTAGGCAAGATAAGAGATGGAAAGATCAAACCACAACACAAGGATTTATAGTGGTTCGGTAACGAAGGACCTCTTCGCCCTACTTCACTCCCCGAGCACCAAACTTGAGAGTTTTCTTCACTATGTTAACAAGCTCCCTTTAGGCGGAGAAAACCGTACACAACTTAGCTTACATAAATTTCCGACACTAAGCGTAATGTCGAGTTCTAATCCTAGGTAGAACCAATATATCACAACTAACCACACTACTTCGCTTCACCACAAATTTTTCTTCACTTCACAACTTCACTTTACTCCACAACTTCACTTTACTTCACAACTCCTTCACAACCGTTTTATACTTCTCTTCACAACTTCACTTCAACTAAACACTATCTTGAACACACCAATCTAACACAACTTACTAAGATCACCCCGATCTAACTATACTTACAATGATCACCCGAATATACTTAATATACACAACTACGATACACACCTTTACAATATACATAAAAGATTTACAAGATATGATACAATTGCAACAAGGTTGCAAGGACACACACTAAGCTATAATACTTTTTCACTTGATGGTAGGAAGTATTCATCTTTTGCATTTGAGGATCAAAGCTTGGATCACTTGGAAATAAAGCTTTATGATTAAATGATCAAAGGAATAAAAGGAGAGTATAAACTGATTTAGAACAGAAAGAAAATGTGTGCAAAAGGTGAGAAAATCAGTGGAGAATAGTCTAGTATTTATAGGCAAACTGAGTTGCCTTTTTGTCTGGGCGGTACCTTTAATTAGGGTGCTGGTCTCCTTAATAATTAAGGGGACCTCCCTTATATTTAAGGGGGCCGACCAGCCCAGACTCTCCCTTTTTTGTCTTTTCTGGGGGAGGTGTTTTCTGGAACATTTCTAGCCGTTTTTAGGTAGAAAATTTGAATTCAAAATATTTATATGAATAAAATATTTCTTTTAAATCTAAAAATGTTTTGTAAAAGATATAGAAATGTTTATGACATCTTTATAAAAAATGTGAGGTTAAATAAAAATTCATTTGATCATAAAATGCATTAAGCATTTATTTATTCATACCTTTAAGTGATTAAATTTTCGAAATGAAAATTTACTACTAATTATTTATTTACGAATAATTTTTCATTAATCGTTTTTACATTTTGTGATTATCAAAACATAGAGAGGTCGAAAATATTAATAATGTTTTTAGGCATTATTTCTATCAACAATCTCTCCCTTTTTGATGATTACAAAATCTAAACTCATTAAATGTAAAATTATTTTTAAACAAGTATTTAGTGAGTTTTGGTGTTGGTAAGTTAACATCAACCTCATTTGAAGAGTTACAATGGTTCAACTTTTTTCTCCATATAGGTCTTACAGACATTTTGGAAACCCTTGAAGGTTTAGGTGAAGGTTTGTGAGAGGAAGACATTAGAGAAGACAAGATGAATGTGGTGATTGTGTTTGAGGAAGAAGGTTGATTTATACTAGGAAGATGATATAGTTATGGATGTATGTACATTGTTAGAAAATCACTCCAAGGAATGTTGGTGAATTTTGGAAAATTACAGCTGGGTCTAGGTGAAAGAGGGTCAAAAAGCAAAAATAAACAGTAAAAATCATGCTTCAGGTGGCCGGTCCCTTTAATTATATGGCCGACCCCTTTAATTTTAAGGGGACCACCACTTTGAGATAAGGGGCCGCCACCTGGTAGTGTCCAGAATTTTTAGGTTTTTATTTTCTTTCAGAAAATGGTAAAAAGGTGGACTATTTTGTGGTCATTTTACAGCAAGTCCTAATTTTTATGGCAACTAATACTATAATATTTAACAAGCAAGAAAATAGGCAAACAAAGTCTTAATTTTGTCTTAAACATGATTAAGACTAAGGGCATTTAGCAAGTAAGAACATGTAGACAAGAATGCAAGAAGGCAAAATAAAAGTCTTCAACAGAAACCATATTAAACAAATAGTTTTAATACTCCTAATAGTTTGTAAAGCTCTTAGGATTTCTTAAACAAGAGAAGTATGTTGTAAACACATGTAAATGAGACTTGTGTTTGTATTTATAACCCTAGTGTGTGCCTATATGCGACAAATGTGGAGTGACGATTATTTCGACTCTAAGAAAAGAAAACTTAAGAAATAATCCAAGTGCTCCTTGATTTAATGTTGCTCAATCAAGATTGTCGAAGTATATATTCGATTATATATTTTGACAACAAGTGCGAGATCATTATGCATGATTTGAAAAATGTTTTTAGCATATATCAACAATGTATGAAAATAGTTTTTTCATGTACTCCTAGCCGTGAGAAGGATTTTGATAAAGTGTAATGGGACTTAAATATACATATATTAAGTGGAAAAAATTTAAACATTGGCAAAACCGAGGTTACGTAATCTTATATATAGATTATTCTTTTGAAAAGTTCCCAATCTTTGATTTTGTGCAGAATAGAATCCTAGACTCAGATTTAAGAAAAAAAATTTCACCTACTGTCAGATGGCCGATCCCCTTAAATACGTGGCCGACCCCTTTAATTTTAAAGGGACCGCCCGTTAAGAAATAAGGGGCCGCCCATCTGACGAATATTTTTTCTTAATTTTTCGATTTTGGCATTTTAATTTTGATTGTAGTTCATTGTTCTTGTTTAGGTTTAAGTACCTTATCAATCATTTATAGTAAAGAGACTACTTAATAAATGTTTAATCAATTTGTTCCATCATTCCTAGACCTAGACGTAAGTAATTAAAAGGCTCACGTTTAAGGGGTTTAGTTAGAATATCGGCAATTTTATCTTCCGATGAAACCTTTTCTATGGAAATGTTTCCTTTTTAAACATTATCACGAAGGAAATAGTGACGAATCTCAATGTGTTTTGTACGAGAGTCTTGTACAGGATTCTTACTTAAGTCTATAGCCCCTTTGTTATCACACATTATAGGGATGTCATCTAACCTAATGCCAAAATCTACGAGAGCTTGTTTCATCCATAGTGACATGCCTTTCCGGCACTTACATATTCGGCTTCGGTAGTGGAAATAGCAAGAGCGGTTTGCTTCTTCGAAAACCAAGATGTTAAACAACATCCTATAAACGTGCAAATACCACTAGTGATTTTTCGATCCACATAATCTCCCGCATGATCAGAGTCAGCATATACTATGGTTTCTATGCCGGACCCCTTAGGATACCATAATCCTAAGTGCGTAGTGCCTTTAAGGTATCAGAAGATACGTTTAACCGCTTCAAGGTGAGAGGTTTTAGGATCATATTGGAAATGTGTGAGTCCCTTGTAGAATAGATCTCTGTAGCCTATTAAGGATGATAGCCAAGATGTATAAATACAGTTGACTATGTAGAAACACTGATTATGAATACTATGTGTTAATGCGGAATCTTAACACAAGTACTAAGAAGAACAATGAAAAACTAAATAATAATTTCTATTAATCTGCTTTGAGTGATTACAGATTACTAACTATGAGATATAAATTTGTATGAGATATGTTGAGGTCGTCTCTAACTATGCCACGAGGGATCCTTTTATAGACCTAGGATAAACCCTAACATGCTTACAAAACGCGTACATATCTTTTCCTAAAATATCTCATACATATCTCTTAAACGGTACTAACTAATTTCTACTATCGGTGCTAAGTTAGGAAAACGTAATTCCCAACAATCCTCTCTTAAACATGAATGTTGAACTCTTTTAAACTTCATGTTTCTTCAGATTTATCTTCTTTAGTACATAAAGGATGTATCCAAACACTTTTAACATTTCTTAAGCTTTTAAACACTATCCATCTTCAGCAGCAACTTTTTCTTCTCAGTAACACAGCAACATCTTTTCAGCAACAATCTAACTAAGTTGGCTTTGTAGTTTTTGGCAAACTACCAGCCATAAACAGATTTGATGTTCCTTTACCAGTAGCCATTTGCTCTGGGATAGTTAACTCTTCATTTTAAAAACATGGTGAGTTAATTACCAAACAATTTTTGGTAAACTGTCAACCATCAATGGAATTGATTTGCCTTTACCAAATACCGTTTGTTTTTGGACTAGCCAATGCTTCATTGCCATAACATGGTGCATTGATAAACCATATAGTTTTTAGCAAACTATCAGCTATCAACAGATTTGATTAGTCTTTACCAAGAACTGTTTGATCTTGGACTAGCCAACTCTTCACCATGAAGCAAAGTGAGTTGAAAACCCTATAATTTTTGGTAAATTGTCAACCGTAAATGGATTTGAGAAGTCTTTACCACAAGCCGTTTGCTTATGGACTAGCCAGTCCTTATGGCTGTTAAGCATGGTGAACTGATGACCATTTGTTGTGTGATTTTGAAACCAACACTCAAATATCCTTCTCATCTCCATCAGAGTCTTCAGGTTCTAACTCTGCAATCTGCTTCTTGATAAATCTAATCAGTTCTAGTGCCATAGTACTGTCTTCTTCAGACTCCAACTTTAATTCCAACATTTGCAACAACACTTTCTTTCTCAAAGGATACTTTTTCTCTACGAGCATAGGAATGACTAATCCTTCCTCAG
Organism: Tanacetum coccineum; assembly: GCA_026074375.1. Lineage (NCBI taxonomy): Eukaryota > Viridiplantae > Streptophyta > Magnoliopsida > Asterales > Asteraceae > Tanacetum > Tanacetum coccineum. The sequence continues at coordinate 17,734 of BQNB010114860.1, forward strand.
TCATTAAAGTATGTACCCCTAAAGAACCATGTAGCTTCCAACTTACTATATTCCAATCCTGCTATGAGTTCCAAAACTTATCTTCATCATCTGGATTGAACATAACACTAAAGTAAAGAACCCCTGAAGAACATGTAGCTTCCAACTTTACTATATACCAATCCTCTAAGAGTTCCAATAACTTATCTTCACATCTGGATTGAACATAACCATCAAATCTCCCCAAAGTACTTTATCAAATCCTCTAGGTATCTCATCTTGATACCTTCAGGTATCTCATCTTGATATCTGTCCATCACCAGTTGATATACAGCATTCAAATCATCTCTATCAAATATGGAAAGCACCCTCATCAGAGTACTAAAGTATCTCTTTTGTCCATTGCTTCTAATCACCACATTTTGATTAATTTCCTCTAAGTGTTCAGCTTTATCAACCTGTGGTTTAGTTCCAAGACACTCAGTTTTCCATTCTTTGATAGGATACTTCCTGTCAAGTATTTCATAATCTACTTCTTTTTCCTCATCTGGAGCTATTGTTAAATGTAATCTCAGCTCATCATTCTCTTTCTCACTATCATCCTCAGAAATGTTTTGTATGAATCTTCTTTTCCTTGACTTCATCTTTTTCCTAGTACCAAGTTTTCTCTTTCTGTTACTTTCTTCTTCTTTACTCTCCTCCTTGGCTTCTTCTTTACTCTCCTCCTTGATCACTTCATTTTTAGAGGAATCAATTCCTTTTTCATTCATCTTTTTTATCAGTCTTTCATCTTCAGCAGACCCAATAGAAATGAAATCTTCATCTGACCTCTTAATCTTCTCATACAGGGCTTGTATTTCTTCAAACTTCTTGGTTTTCAATTCAGAGTGCTTGAAGTTTCCTACATGCTTCAAGTAGGTCATCATTTGATTTCTCAGTTGATTCTTTGTAGGTGGTCTGTTCCTGATGGCCTCTGATCTTTGTTGAGCAAGGAATTTTCTTTGAGCAGCAATTGTGTCATGAAGGAATTTTGCTCTTTCTTTTATTGTAAATTGCTCTCTTTCTTCTTTTTGAAGCTTCTCAGCATGAAGTCTGGAGCCTCAATTCTTGCCTTTATGTCATCATAATTTCTTATGAGATTATCATTAGTAGCTTCTTTTTCAGCTAATTTGTTTCTTTCTTCTTCACCTTCCCACTCTTATTGTATTTTCCTAGCCATTTCTTCATCACTTGCAAGCTGTTTAAACTTCTTCTCAGCTTCAGGAATACCATCAGATTCACTTTCAGATTCATCCTCCTCTTCTATTTTCTTCTTTCCTTTGTCTTTTGGATCAATTTTTAGAAGAGGCTTTAATGTCAGAAGTGATCTTGTAGAGGTAGGCCTAGGTCTGTCAGTTTCTTCAATATCCTTCAACTCTACACCTTTCTCCTTCTTTCTAGAAACTGCTTTGGCTTGACTCATGTTGAGAAGAACCTTAGCTATTGATTCATCATCTCTAAATATTGTAGTAGTAGGTGTTTGAGTAGCTTGAGTAGCACTTCTTTCTTCAGTATGATCTTCAGTACCTTTTCTTTGCTCATCAGTACTTTCAAATTGCTTATCGGTACCTTCAATTTGCCTGTCAGTACTAACTTTGGATCCGTCAGTACTAACTATTGGTCTGTCAGTACTAATTTTCTCCTTGTCGGTACTAACTTTCTCCTGAGCAGTACTAAGTACATCTTCAGTACTAAGTACATCTTCATCATTCTCCTTCTCTTCATTCACTTCATCTCTTGTCCTCCCCACATCTTGAGCATCCTTAGTCTCCATATATTCAATTTTATCTTCAGGAATCTCATCAAATAGAGTATCTCTATGGACTAAAGGTTCACCTTTAGCAAATTTCCTCCCCTGTTTGGATACAGACTCTTTGTGCACCCATTGTTTCTGTGAAGATATCTTTCTTGCCAATCTTTGCTTCAAGGAGACATTGTGCATCCATGCTCTGTGGTGTTTGATTACAGGTTTAGCTTGCTTCTTAAGCTTTTTGATCTGAGCCTTCAAGTGTTGAATTTCCTTGGCTTAATCTGAAACATGTGCACATAAAGAGAGACAAAGATCATAGATACTTTGGAGTGTCATTTCACCCTCATTCCCTGAAAGGGATTTATCACTGGATGAATGACCTCCAAGATTCCCACCAGAACTTTCTGGAATAGAATCAGGAATGATAGTAGAAGGTGAAGGTCTAGGGGATGGGTCAGTCTGTGGCTCAATAGGTACTTCACTAGTGGGAGCAGGAGAGGGTGTAGGTTGTGCTTCAGATGGTCTTTCTGAAGGAGCACCCTCATCCTCAGTTGGTTGTACCAACATAGAAGCAAATAAAGGGGTGACTTTCCCTGAGAAATGTTTACCCTTTTTAACCATGAAAGAAAAGACTTTACTTGTTAAAGCATTTACAGGAAAATGATCTAAAGGTACAGGTACATTAGCTAGTTGTTTATCTAAAAAGATTCTCATCCATGCTCTTGTGGTGAGTTATTATAGGTTTGTTGCGGGGGTTTCTTGGCTTCTTGTTTTGTGCCTCAAGTTTGAATTTCCTTGGCTTGATCTGAAACCTGTGTACACAAAGAGATTACTATCTGTGATCATAGACACTTTGGAAGTGTCATTTCACATCATTCCCTTAAAGGGATATATCACTGGATGAAATGACTCCATGTTCCCACCAGACTGTTGGGAATTAGATCAAAGGAATAGGTAGTTATAGGTGAAGGTCTAGGGAGAAGGGTCTAGTTCTGTGGCTCAACAGGTGCTTCACTAGTATGAGGAGGAGAGGGTGTAGGTTGTGCTTCAGATGGTCTTTCTAAAGGGGCACCCTCATCCTCGGTTTGGGTTTGTTTTAAAAAAAAAACACACCCAACATAAGCAAATAATGGTTTGGACTTTCCCTGAAAAGGGATTTTACTGTTTAACCATAAAAGAAAAACTTTACTGGTCAAAGCCATTTACAGAAAATGATTAAAGTACATGTACATTTTCTTGCTGTTTATCTAATATGATGAAATTAAATCGTTGGAGGCGCGTACTGACAACTTCTTCTTTGCATCTTAAATGTCTAAGCATACCATCAAAAATTTATTTAGAAAAATTTACTTATGATTAGTGTTTAAGCAAATGAAAAAACAGTGGCTATATTAATAGGAATTTGATCCCAAGAGGTGCTTTTTGAACTATATACAAATGATTCATTGTATGAAAAGAAATCCTCATTAGGGTGAAAACAAGCTTTGTTAATGTTAAACACTTAGTGAATCCCTCATACCCCATAAGCGTATAGCATCAATTATTGCTGAATGTGGGGAGTGATCATCAAATAAGAAGATCCACTTCTTATTGATGCTCTGAGATAGGTACTCAGGCCTTGCCCAGGCTTTCTTTGGTATAATGTGCCCTACCACTTGTTGATTATTTTGGCTTTGAAGACGTCTAAAATGTTCAACAAATGTAGTGAAAACTACTGACTTTATAGTGAGAGAATGTGAATGAACTGCGGTAAGCAAATCAATGATCTCATGAAACTCGGCATTCCCATCAGTCTTCTCTAAATATGCGACCATATTGTGCTTAGGGTACGATTCAAGAACAGCCATTATATTTGAATGAGTGATCATTGGTAAGAGAGAGATTAGGGCTTGTATAAACGAAAGTATTTGAGAGTGATTACGTAAGTTAACTGTGCAATTGAGATGGGTTTATATAGGTTTAGGAAACCTAATTTCAAGGAAACTATTTCAATTTACACTTTGTACCATTGGCGGTATTTTTCTTCAACGTCTCTATAGCGGTACTAACTTTGCCCATCGGTACTAACTCTACACAGTCGGTACTAACTGTTGCCAACCAAAGAATGAACAATTTAGGTACCATCAGTGCTTTAGTACCATCTAAAGCTCTTCCTAATGACTCTCAAAATCC
>BQNB010114861.1:0-21673 GCA_026074375.1 Tanacetum coccineum
GTATGTAAAGAGTCGATAAAAGAATATACCTCCACAATAGCTGCGAGCTTAAGATGCTCGCCTCGCCACGATGCAATAGTTAACTGCAAACAATAGCAGCAAGGTAGGCTGCAAAACAAACACCTCAAACTCGTTGCCTACAAACACCATCAGCAAGATAACCTGCAAAATTATCACAAAATACAAAATACAAAATTAACAAAATCTCCTAATTTCAAAATAATCACGAAACCCTAATTTCAAAATTCACTGAAACTGATAATAAAAAAAAGAATATTAAAACCCAAGAAAATTAAAATAAAACAAATAGTCAGAACCGATTTTATAGGCTACGGTTTAAACCCACAACATTACTATATTATACATTTGATAACCAAACCACAATCATATTAAAAACTAATAACAAATAAAGAAAGAGTAAAGAAAACGTCACCGTGTGTTCAGAGGAGGTTTCGCAGCTGCGTGGCTCGCTAGAATTTTAGAGAGATAACTATGAGTAGAGAGAGAGGTTGAGAGAGAAACTGTGTGTGGATTATTCAGGGACGGTCAAATTTTCATTTGAGACAGAGATAAGACACGTATGACTCATACGTGTATTATCATCCCACTAACTCGTGAAATAATTAAATAAATAGAGGGTCGGGTTAAATAGATGGGTTCTCCGGCGGGTTCCGGTAACATATTCTGGCGGGTTATCCCGGTTCCGGCAAAGCATTTAATGAGCAGTGCTGCTCTTTAATAAAGTTTATAACGAGGATGACTACCCGCGCTTTGCTGCGGGACGATGACTACCCGCGCTTCGCTGCGAGACGTTTTGTCTTGAAGCGCGTTTTTAATTCTGAGAGATGAATACAGTATAATTTAAACACATTAAACACACTTTATTGTTAACTATACAACCTTTATTGTTTTGGACTATGAATACTGGTTGAGAATGTGGCACATGGGACACATTATTGGAACACATTACAACATCATATAAAGCATAGTAGTAAGTATTTTGCATCTGAATAAGATGTGTTTGAAGTCTTGAAAGGAAAATGGTTCTCTCAAACCCTTGTTTGTCATGAGTTAGTTCTACAAATAAGAAGCAATCCTATGTCAGTTTCTATTTTTTCAAAGTCGAAGAAATGCTATGCGAGTGGTTGAGCAAGATATTTTCATGTCTCCTTGTTCTTTTCTATAGAAGAGCTCTGTTCCAAGAATGATGCTTGCCTCTGAAAGTTCTTATTGAAGGCCACCGACACTTTATTCATGTTTTCTGCAAAAAATTACACCGTTACACTAACCACACAAACAATGAGATCACAACTTAACATTGGTATATATTTTTAACAAAAGGAAAGTAGTAAGTCACTCTTGCCACTTTTTTACACTTGCAGACTTTTGCGATGCTGAAAAGGCAATTAGTTATTATCTTTCTTAATCTTTATTTTCCTAATCTCAGGCTAGTTTAAGCGACTGTATATGTGTTCAAAGTTTGTCTCGAGCATTGATCGATTTTAGATCTCTTTATATGAGATATTGAAACATGGAAATTAAACAGACCCAGTAGCCGAACACCGCATTTCTACCTTGGTCTGAACATCTTCTAAGTGTGTTAAAAATAAGCACTTATTGGGTTGTTACGCTCATACTTTTTAGCACAGAATTATCAATAGTGTTTTGAGGATTGGTTCTTGATAATATTAATACCATCTCCGTGAATATTTTATGTTTCTAAAGTTCATTTTAATAGCCATTATGAAATATTATGACTAATGTAGAGATATATAAAGCGCTAAATGCATCTTAAAAATAAAAACTTCAATTGTTCTCGTAATATATAGAGATACCTCAACCATAAACTTATAAATAGAAAAAATGTGTAAGAATCAACAATTAGCACCAAGTATAGTTTACTCTATTGGGTAAGACATTAGCCTAAAAAAAGTGCCTAAAATTTGTTATATAATTCTAGTCTTGTCTAATGATGTAATGCTACTGGTATTTTCTTATTTATAGCACTTCGGTTAGTCGCATCATACTCAAAAGTTGTATTAAATCACAGAACATGACTGACTATATGCACTTTTTGATGTCTTGCTAGTTTTTACTCAATGATAAGCATACACTTATATAAGCAATCCCAAACGCCCCGTTACGGTAAAATAACAGCTCCATTAACATAAAATGCAATAAATTGACTCACCATAGTCAAGTCTAGATGTGCAAGGTAAGAAAGCTTAATTGAAAAAGAGATACTTGTTTCCTGGTGCAAATTGCAGACATGGTTCGCCTCACATCAAGCGGACCACACCTCAGCGCCAGCAAACCACATAGGGAACTGATAAAGGAGGTAAGTTTTGAAGATTTTATTAACATCATCATGCTTTGTTCTAAGTGTTCACCTCCTGAAACCCCCTCAACTGAATTGCCCACCTATAAGAAGTGCTCCTTACTTTTCCTCGTTAACAGCCAATGGAATAGATTCAACCTGCAATCGTTAACACCAAACATTTAAGTAATCGTTTAAGTTGCTAATTCAGTTACTTAAAATTACATATAAGTTGACAAATTGACTCACCGATTTCTGGTAATTGAGGCCATAAAACATTAGAAAAAGACGATGAACCTCAAGCATGTCAACTTTTGAAACATGTTTCCAAAATCCATAAACTTGTGAACAACCTTTATGAGTAATCGGCCATGTGTATCTGTCAACACATTTCAGGTAAGAAACAAATATTCTATATGTTAATTAAAAATCAGATATGATGTTTGTAGTTTGCTTACCTCTCCTGCATACGCCGTAAGCCACCTGCTAAAATGGCATCCCAGTCCGAAGGGATGGAGAGGGGGACATGTATTCGCTGAAGAATCTTTACGACTAATCTCGTTGCTATCTGGTTTGGTGTTCCCTAAAAAGGAAAAACAAAGCTTATTGTCACGTCGGATCATGAAGTTGTGTGTATTATAGAGAAAGAAATCAACCTGTAGGAGCGCCAAGTCCAGATGAAGCGCCTTCATCAGCTGATAGGTACTGAATGCTTTCTCGAATGCTTAAACTGTGTTAGATATGCATACCACCAACAACGCTTTCCCTTGTCCACTTCATTTAGAATGTTGTGGTCAATATCTGGTCTACAAAACATAGCAAGTCGGTTTGAGAATTTTCAATACACGTCTAATGGTTTAGCATGGTAAATTCCAGAACTTGATAAAAATGTAACAATAATTTTTTCAGTCATGTTCTGAAACAACTTTATTTAAAATAGATCATATTATATATAAATAATAAGTTTTGTAGTCATGTTTTACAAAATAAATATTTATAAAGTTACAAATAACTAAGACAAACATGTGTTTGGGCCACCCAACCTAAAATTACTTATTCTGACCTAAACTTATTTCAAACGGTTACACGCTCGGCCTTAAAATTTTCCCATATTTATTAGTATTAAGGGTAAAAGATAAAATCGGATCATACCTCAGTTTTAGGATGATTCATCTTGAGACTTTCACTTGCATGCTTATTATATTTTTAGCATTTATATACCATGAGTTGCTACACAGGGGATGTTTGGCATTTGGTATGAACCGGTTATTTAAATAATCAGAGCCATAATCAGTGGTGTTCCTATAGCAATTACCTGTCCAGCTTTACTGCTCTTATCTTCTGGTTTTTTCTCAAGTCCTTTCATCAATCCCTCTCTTACACCGATCACAAATGTGTGCCAATCTTGTGTAGATCCTACTAAAGGCACATACAAACCTCATGGTTAATTTTACCTTTTAAGTAGGGGTGAGGCATACATAAGTGCAGTGGTTGTACTTTATCCATTTAGAAAATCGGTTGTCGTTAACTCAAGTTTCTTGTTTAACATGGTTTGCTACTTGAAATCCAACCAAAATATGTGTCAAGTATTTGTATGCAATCTGAAGTATGCTTGCTAGATCTAACCATGACCAACATCACGCGTTGCAGTTAAAAACGCCACATCGCACTAACTTAATTCATATATTTGTGGATCATACTAAATACTAAATGAAACTTGACTTTTTAGACTGTGTAACTTACGCAAATAAATATAAAATATATATATAATTATATAATATAAAAATAAATATATATATATATATATATATAAGAGTACCTTACAAACGAAATAAGCCAAGCAGTCTCAATCTTAAGCAACCAACCAATGCAGGAAGCCATTCGTTAGCATGTCATTTCAAAACTGAAAACCCCATGAATTACGGCATTCTCATCTTGCTGTGAATAACAAAATATAAAAATTACATATAAGTGTCAAATAAAATCTATATATATCATCTCAAATTGGCGGCAAACTCACATTAATTTCCAGCATCAAACTTATTTGAGCAAACACGTAGTTTGTATCTTGTTTAGCCTACAAACACAACACCACAAAACGAACATATATCAACAAAGCTAAAGCCCTATATCAAATTACGAAATCAAACACAGACCTTGACACATTTGCACCTTTAATAGAAGACTTCAGCTGTGAAAACGGGAAAGCCCCTATTTCAGCACCCAACCGCGCACGTCTCGACCCCCATTTCAGCCCACAAATTCACCCAATTTAGCACCCCTCCCTTTAGCCCCCAAAACACACCCACACTTTTTTCAAAAAACACAATATGTGGTCGTTTTTAAAATTCATGTATGGTATGCTTAAGAACACGCAATGAGCAAAACCAAGCAAAAGCAGTTTGGATATTTAAAAACTTCAAACTTAAAAAAAACCAATCCCAAATATTCTCATAATAAGTAGTTCAAAAATCTGAATACAAACTAATTTCGTGAAGTAGTACCTCAAAAAGCTAATAAGCCCCTCAAATAAGCTTCCCAAACAATCCTACTAAATGTCTGTAGCCGCTCGTCACTGAGATGCGACGACGTGTCCAAGGGGCCTAACACAAAACCCAAAATCAAAAGCAAAAGTTGAATTAGAAAACCCTAAAAATATAAGAACACTCAAAATCAACAATTTAATTAGGGTTCGTAATCTTACATACCTAATTTGATTGAAATCAACACCACCGGCTGCCAACTCGGCCGTGTTACCTTGAATCTCCACAAACGCCTCGAATAAGTCAAATGAAATCATTCTGATAATTTTTTTTTCTAAGTTTGCAGCGGGTTTTTGATTAGATTCAGGTGAGAGAGAGATGGTTTGATTGTGTGTATATTTTGTGTGTGTTATGTATGTGTTGGATTGAAGAAAACAAAACACGTATCCCTGATACGTGTCTTGTTATCAAATCATAAGATATAAACAGACGGGTCGGACTATATTTCGATGGGAAAGAACACAAAGGGAAGAGTGAGTATAACCCGGTATATGAGGTGAATGGGTCACGGGGCGGGTCAAAACAACCCGATATGTGGTGTTATTATTATTATATTATGCCAAAAGTGTTCCTGATAATTGTATATATTTAAAAGAGGTATGCTACAACCACAAAAGGTTTACAAATAAACATCCACAAAATTGAGATGTTATATTTTGATTGGGTTAATAAAAAAGGAGAAAGAGAAATTATTGTAAAAGTCACCAATCAAAGTCTAACATGTCATTTTGTGGATGTTATTTTGTAAATATTTTGTGGTTGTATCATTTTCCATATTTAAAATGGGTCTTGAGTTGGGTTCATAGTACCGGTTGATACATAGGCGGTGCGGGATGAGGAGTGACATATGCTTGCTAGGCAATTTGGGTCGGCTGAAGAGCAGCCAGTTGGGCTGGCTGAGCCCATGCATTAGATGGAACATGCTGTTGGGCCGAATAGTTGCTAGAATAACTTAAAAGGGCGATATGTTGTTGACCATGCAAGCAATTAACTGGGAGACGCTTTGCTTGAAATCAATACTTCAATTGATTTTCACTTTGTGAATATCACAATGATGACGATTTATACCAATGTTTTGAAAACCGGGTCAATAATCGACCCGGTCGAGTCATCGGGTCACCGGGTTACCGGTTCAACCGGTTGGCCCGCCGGGTCAACTCGGTTTTTAAAAAAAAATAAAAAAATAATAATATTTTCAATAATACAAAAAATTATATATATACCTTATATTTAGCCTAAAAACGATTTACTACCAAATATAACATGTAACAAATAAAATTACGTTGCAAATATATATAAAAAACTTATTTTATTTATAAAAAAAAAAAAAATAAAAAACCGAAAACCCGCGGCCGGGTCAAGACCGGTCTCTAGAACCGTGATGACCCGTGTCACCTTAAACCCGCGGGACAAAAACCGGGTTTCGAAACTATAAAACCCGGTTTAATTAACTCCCGTTTTTTCGAACGACCCTTATCAAAAAAAACCGTTGACCCTGCGGGTCGAACCGGGTTTCAAAACATTGATTTATACTGTATATATTATCAAAGTGATCAAATATTACTGTACTATATATCAATGTTTATTAAAACAAACTCGGTTTTATTATTAAACGACCGCGTTTAATCACCGTACAACGGGTACACCGTGTCCAACCGGTTTGAACCGCCGGGTCGAACGTTAATAATTACAAAAGTAAATTATTTTTTAATTGGAAAACATAGTAGAGCGCCATTTCCTAAGAAAGCTAAAGCTAGATCTACATCACCTCTAGATTTAGTATATGGAGATTTATGTGGACCAATCACACCACCTACACCATCTGGAAAGAAATACATATTCTTGTTAGTAGATGACTACTCAAGATATATGTGGACGTACTTCTTAAATACGAAAGATCAAGCTTTCGATACCTTCAAAGAATTTAAGAAGTCAATAGAAAATGAATTAAGAACAACATTAAAAATGTTGAGAACGGATCGAGGAGGAGAATTCACTTCAAATGAATTCATGCAATACTGTAAGGAAAACGGTATAGCAAGGCAATTAACTGCACCTTACTCGCCACAACAAAATGGAGTTGTTGAAAGGAGAAATAGGACAATCATGTCCACAACTAGATGTATGATGAAAGCAACCAGCATGCCACAAAATTTTTGGGCTGAAACTGTCAGACATGCCATATACATCTTAAACAATGTCCCTACAAAAGCATTAGAGGACATCACTCCATATGAAGCTATCAAACAAAGAAAGCCAAATTTAGGAAATTTAAGAATTTTCGGATGCATAGCATATGCAAAGGTACCATCACAACATCTGACGAAACTAGACGACAGAAGTATTAAAATGGTATACCTAGGAAACGAACCAGGATCAAAAGCATATCGTCTATTTGATCCAATAACACAAAGGATATGTGTTAGTAGAGATGTGAAGTTTAAGGAGAATGAAACATGGGATTGGAAGGATTACATGAGTGAGCACACTGATAACGAACCAGAATGGACAGATTTCAGAATAGGAAATCTTGAACATCATGATCATGAAATTCAACCACTAGAAGAAGATAATGAATTTCCAAATAATAATGATGATTATGCATCACCAAGAAACTCTCCCACACACTCTCAACCATTTCACACACCCTCTACACGATCTTCAGAAATAAATTCCCAAGATACACTCATCAACTCGTCACCATCTTACAATCAAAGTAACAATGACTCAATTCAAGTCGTAAACACTCCATCACACTTTGACCATACACCAGTAAGAGGTTTTAGAACACTTAATGATCTATACGAGAACACTGAGGAATTACTACTAGCTGAAGACGAACCTAAGAATTACAAGGAAGCATCAACCGATCAAAAATGGATCGAAGCAATGAAGGTCGAATTAGACTCCATCAATAGAAACAATACATGGGAGTTAACAAATCTACCCAAAGGACATAAAGCAATAGGCTTAAAATGGGTATTTAAGACCAAAAAGGATGCTAATGGAAATATAGTCAAGCATAAAGCAAGACTAGTAGCAAAGGGCTACATACAAGAGCATGGCATAGACTTTGAAGAAGTCTTCGCACCAGTAGCTAGGATGGAAACAATACGCCTACTACTTGCCATAGCTGCTAACAATAAATGGGAAGTACATCACCTTGATGTAAAATCTGCTTTCCTACATGGAGATTTAAAGGAAGAAGTGTATGTCACACAACCTGAAGGTTTCATAAAGAAACAAGACCAAGGAAAAGTCTATAGGCTTATTAAAGCACTATATGGACTAAGACAAGCACCACGTGCTTGGAACATAAAACTAGACAACACTTTAAAATCTCTAGACTTTAAGAAATGTGCACTGGAACAAGCCATCTACACCAAGAAGTCAAAAGACTCAATACTACTAATAGGAGTCTATGTAGATGATCTGATCATCACTGGCACACCAAAGAAAGAAATCGACAATTTCAAAGCTCAAATGGAAGAAAAATTCGAAATGAGCGACTTAGGATTATTAGCCTACTACTTAGGGATAGAAGTCACACAGTCCAATGGTGACATATCTATAAAACAATCAGCATACGCAAGCAAGATCCTAAAGGAAGCCGGAATGACAGACTGCAACGAAACATTAATACCAATGGATCCAGGCACAAGATTAACAAAGATCACGGAAGGAACAATGGTCAACTCAACTGAATATAGAAGCTTAATTGGATGCTTACGATACCTACTTCACACAAGACCCGACTTAAGTTATTCTGTTGGATTACTTAGTCGATTTATGCAAGAACCAAGAGAACAACACATGAAAGCCATAAGACAAGTACTACGATATGTAAAGGGAACAAAAGATTATGGAATCACCTACAAACATAACGGAGGAAACAAGATACATGGATTCAGCGACAGTAGCTACGGAGTCAACACTCAAGAAGGCAAAGGAACTACCGGCATTATATTTTACTATGGAGAATCACCAATCAGCTGGAGTACACAAAAACAAGCCACTGTAGCATTATCATCATGTGAATCAGAGTTCATTGCAGCAACAGCAGCAGCAACACAAGCATTATGGTTAAAGAGGTTACTAAGCAAGCTCACACATTCTCAAGAAGAAAAGGTTACAATACAAGTTGACAACAAGTCTGCTATAGCACTTATGAAGAATCCAGTATTTCACGGACGAAGCAAACACATCGACACGAAGTATCACTTCATCAGAGAATGCATTGAAAGAGAAGACATTCAAGTCGAATTTGTAAATGGAGAATACCAGAAGGCAGACATACTCACAAAGGCACTTCCAAGGATCAAATTCTTAACCATGAGACAACTCATCGGACTAAAGAATCTACGGAGCAATGTTTGAGATTAGGGAGGAGAATATTGGGTCACGACCCAGCCTGTAATCCCAAACATGGGTCAAACGGGGCAAAACAGCAACCCAACCCAAACCGCCACTTTGACAGTTAAATAACTGTCAAATAACTGCCAAAGCAGTTATTCACGAACCATCACAACGGTTCAAACACACCGTTTAGTTTTTTTATATATAGATAGGAATTCCTGTAACATTAAGATTGATGACAGAATTTGTATAGACAAGTTATTACAATTTATAAAACTATTTGCGTTTAATTCTTTTGGATCCAACAAATCAAAGATTCGGACCAACAAATAACAATAACTGCTGACGAATCAGGCTGTGACACACAGCCTGCGTCCCCACCTTAACATGTACCCCTGGGGCACATGTTAGAAAAACCCATTTATTTTTACCGAAAACGTGTCTGCAGTCACTACCAGTAAAATCTAACCTCGTTAGTATGAAGAGGCCGATTTGACAATTACAGACAATAATAACGTGTAATATATGTATTCATAAAACAGAAGTTTCCCTCTTGCAAAAACAAATCAGTACCTATCTCCAGTCTTTTAAAAGTCTTCGTCCTTAAATTAAGCCCCCTTTTCAAGTAGCAGGTACTCATTGGAGACCAGGTTTTTGCTTGAACAAAAGTCTCTACTTTCTGTCAGTCCACATAGCTCTAGGTTCAATTAGGTTTGACACAACAGCCGAGAGGTTCCATAAGATCAAATAAAAAGACAAATATCCGCGAGAAAGATAAAAAGATTTATTTTTTTTAAAAAGTTCTCAAAAAATTCTGAAAAAATTTCACAAGACCGTGTATGTTGGTGCATGAAAAAGTTGTAAAGGAAGTTTTTCTAAAAGTGGATAGTTTTGCCGAAAAAAAATTAGGAAAAAAAACGTTTGTGCATTAAATCGGTTTTTTGTGCATCAAAAATTCGTTTTTGTACCCAACTTCTATTGACTTTTTGCATCAAAATTTTATTGCGCATCAAATTATAACAAGTAGAAAAATTTGTGTATCAAAATTTTTTTGTGCATCAAATTTTTTTTTGCGCATTAAAAAAACATATAAAAACTCAAAATTAGAAAAACTTCTTTTACAAAAGTTTTATGCACCAACATACCTGATTTATGAATTTTTTTTGGAATTTTTCGAGGAACTGTTTTAAAAGAAAGTTTTTCTTTTTATTCTTCTCACGAATATTTGTCTTTTTATTTAACCTTCCTCTATGTATATTTATATATATGAAGTAGCATACTATTACCATCATATCTTTCAAATGCTTTTCATCCTATTTAATTATTTTGTTTTCACCGTGTGGCAAACCAAACATGTTTTTTTCAAAAAGTCTAGCCAATAAAAAATCAAGACTGGTTTGTTTGATTAGCTCAAGTTCAGTTTGTAATCATATATGAAAGATTTAAATAAATACCTTTTTTTAAACGTAATCATTTTTCCATTGCACATCTTTTATTCGTGTAATCATATATGTTTTAAATATATGCCTCGTTAAAACCAAAAGGGTCATCAAGGTTTTAGCATAAAATAAGATATTTTCGTAAGAACCTGTTAATCAAGCTCTCCAATTTCAGGCACATTAAAAATTGAGGCTTGTGTACAAGAATGTTTCGCTGAGTTAAATTTTGTTTCAACCTTCGCATGATCAAGATAATATAGAAAACGCGTGCACAATCTTGATGAAATGCCATTCCATGAATAAAAACATGGAAGAATTAAACTTACTCGTAATAAATCAGATTAGTAAAAAAATAGTGTTCCTCGTTGCCTCTTGAGAATATTACAGAAAAGCTTATGATAGTGCATGAATTGAAGGACAAAGTGGTATTTGAAAATAACTTAATTGACTTAATATGAAAAAACTTAATTTATTAAGTCATGTGAAAACTTGTTTGTTTTTCACTTAATCAAAAGAAATGACTTAAAATAATAAGTGACAAAACTGAGAGTTTCCACGTTAAGTCATCCGTTAATTAAACACGACTTAATAAAAAAATTAAACAAACAAGCCCTAAGTCTTAAGATGTTTTTACAAAGATGTCCAATGCCATACAAAAGGAAATGATGCACCTAGGAACAAGAAGTGAGTTATGCCAAAATAGATATGCGGTTCCCACGTTTTATTCCATGTTTTCTTATTAGGTCTATCTTTCTACTAGTATTTATTTGTAGCTTTGCTTTATGAAATGAAGCAGAGAAGAAAATGTGTTAAAAAATAGTCTTGTTTCTTTCTTAATTTCTTGGAGAGTTGCTAACTCAAATAGCCATCTATCTTAGGAGATTGACCTCCTCTAATTGGTCTTTATCACTTTACCAATAATTACTGTGTAAATTCTAATAGTCGATATTAGCTAACTTTTATTTTTATTTGATGAACAAGGAATACCACAAACTTGTGCACAGGTTGTCAGTTTACATACATCATCATCCCAAAAACAATTAGGAAAATGATTTGTAAAGGTATTTAACTTGTCATTATTTTTTATTTAGATACTTATTTTTTTCTTTCAAATATTGGTATCTAACTTTCAAATTTCGATTACTTTAGGTATGTTTTTACCACCCCAACATGTAGCACATATTTTATTAGTTCTGTTAGTTAAGTCCAGTTGCACCGTTAGTCCATAACGACGTCATGTGACCACGTTAGTCCTTTATACTAACGACCGTTTATACTTAAATCAAAAATTTGGTTTTCTTATCATTTTTTTTTCTAATTACCTTTAAAATTTATACACGTTTTATACACACATTTTTATACACGTTTTTATATACGTTTTTATACACACATTTGTACACATATTTTTATACTCATATTTTTATACTAACATTTTTATACACGTTATTATTACACGTGTTTATACACATATATTTTTACATGTTTATGCCACACATGTTATAACGTTTTGTACACCATATTTTATATACACGTTTTTATACACACGTTAGTTTACACGTTTTTATACTCAAATTTTTATACATGTTAAAATGTATACACATTTTCATACACACATTATATACATGTTTTGTACACGTTTTTTATACATATTTTTCTGTATCTTCTTTGTTTCCTTCATTTTTTTTCTTTGTTTACACCAAAAACAGAATAAATCACAAATATATTAAATAAAATTAAACACTTATGCACAACCAACCACCACAATCTGTTTCGGACTGACCACTTCCACCAGTCCACCACCACCGTCACACCACCCAACTACCTTCATAATCTGCTGCGACACTCACCAAAGTACCACACTATCAAACAAACCCATATAACCACCGCCACCATCAGCATAAATCTGCCATAACCACCATCACCATCAACCACCACCCATAAAATCTTATATCCAAACATGCAAGTATCGCGACTGCCTTCACTCCATCCACCACATCTGTCACCACCAGTCACCCACCCCTTCACACATTTTCCTCACTCAAATTTGCAATCTACAAAAAGTTTGTTTTAAATTTTTGGGTTTTGCATGGTTTCTAAGATTGGTGGTGCCATAAACACGATGGTGGTAGCGACGAGAGGATGGCAGTAAGATGATGGTGGTGGCGGGGAGAAGATTTCAGTGGTTGTTTGAAGAGATCGAAACGAGTGTGTTGGTCACGAGATAGTGGTGGCGGAGCACATCTCAAATTGCCAGAATGCGATGGCCGGTGGTGGTCGGAGGTAGCTGAGAAGTTGCCTGAATATAGATAAAGAAAAGAGAGAAAAATTGTGTTTATGTGTGGGAAATGAAAAAGAGATAAAATATGTTTTTTGTGTTAGTTTGTGGTAGGGAAGTGAAAAGGAGAGCATATCTCAAGTTGCCTGAAAAAGAAGGATATGACGTCGTTATGGACTAACGGTGCAACTGAAATTAACTAACAGAACTAATAAAAAAGGGCTACCTGTTGAGAAGGTAAAACCATACCCAAAGTAGTCAAAATTTGAAAGTTAGATACCCATATTTAAAAAAAATAAAGATGGGTATCTAGAAAAAAGAAATAGTGACAAGTTAGATACCTTTACAAATCATTTTCCCAAAACAATTTACATGCATTTTTAATTATCTCAACATATAACATTTAAAGCAATCAAATTTTGGTCTTATTGTTGCGGTAAAAGGTTGTCTTGATTATTGAAGTGTTTCTCATTACAAACACCACCCTCACCAAGCAAAATGTACCCAACATTGAGTACAGTGTTGAAGAATTATCTGAATTTGGATATGTCTATAATGCGTGTTCCAGACATCAGATATCCTAGTTGGAGTGCGAGTCCAACTCGTCCTATTTACTTGTTTATTTAGGATATTAATAAATGTAACACCCTCAAAATGGGTCGCAGCGGGAATATGATGTTCCGGGGTTTTACTTCATAGATCTATACGCACAAGTATGAGACGAACTCTATAAGAGGTGGTTGAAAACTGATAACATTGGATTTCATAAATGGTTCGATCCAAAAGCACATAGGCTTAACTTGTTTAACTTGGAAGAGTAAAGATTTATAACATAACATTATCCCACAAATGTTAATGCATCGTAATCTTATGATAATATGACTTCAAAGAGGACCTCCAATGTATCCATGACTTGCACCTTATTGACTGAGAAACATGTTTAAACTGTCAACAATAATGTTGGTGAATTTATAAGTTTATAAATTAAATGAAGCGGATAGCAAGATTTCCCTGTAATAAAGTAACAAATACAATATCACAAAAATGTATTACGAAATGCACTAAGCTCATGACACTGAAGCTAAACAATGTATGTATATCAAATACATATGAATGATGGTGCCCAATGTAGATGTTCAACCCGTAACATCTATGATTTAAAATGGTATACATTCGTCGTTTCCGGCCAACCGGTAAACTAGCAAGTGCTACTTGCCCGAACGGGGATGTTAATTACCAAATAGATATATTCATAACATTCTCGCTCATATAATGCAATTAACAATTACATATATGCAATTAACAGTTAATGATGATGGGCATAGTTGGTTATAGCTACTTAGGCAAACTTATAATATTTGAATTAAAATGTACTTGCATTCATTTTGTAAAACAAACATGATCTCATCTCTGAGATTTGATAAATGATTGAAAGGTATAAAATGGGGACTATAAACTCACATCAAATAATAATAACGGAATAGCAAGGTAGTGGCACGAAAAACGATGCAAAAGACTTTATCCGCAACCTATATAAAAATAATACATATTTACTAAACGGAAAAATAATAGACTAATACTTGCAATCTCGTCCCTGGTGTGTGCTTGAGCTCCATTTAAAATAATGATGTTTGAAAACGAATTCTCATGTTAAAATGGTCAACTTTATCGGGTCAACGTTGTCAAAATATAAGTATGCAATTTACGACTTCAGACTTTTTGGAAAATAGGTCACCTATTAACTCTAAATCATTGTTTAGATCAGCCCTTTGTTTAGTGTGTCAAATAATTGACGAAACATTTGACGTTTAACTAAAGTCAAATAAGTGAAATTTTCTAAGTTTTAAATATTGGACGATCTTGGAGGTCTTTACAATGAATATATGATGTTATTATAACGGTAATGGGAAAACTAAAAAACACATTTGACATCTCGGACAGGTCGTCTACAAGTTTTGTTAAGTAAGTCTTGTCCAAAAAGGTCATTTAGTTGGTTAAAATAGGGCTAAAAACAAGCGTGTCAAAAGGACAGTTTTTCCTGAACTTAGACAAATCTAGGGGCCTTTTTATCAGCATGTGCTAAACTGCGAGGTCAAGGAGTTTGGTCTCCAATTTGTGACTTCGTTACTTAACTTTTGGACGAAACAAAAACACCTTAATAAACTAGGACCTACTTGCTTTAATTTATCTTTTATAAATTTTGTGTGTCGGGGTCTTTAACAGGGTCAAAAAGGGGTCGAAAGGTGGGTGTTCACGTGGGCAGACCTGACTGGTTGCACACCAGGTGTTCGACAGTTTGTCGACACCTGTGACGGGCTGCCAAATTCACACGCGATTTGTGAGGAGGTTACTAAACGAAAAAGGGTGGTTTTTATTCTAACTTAAAGTTGGTATTTCAGGCTTTATTTAACATAATTTAGTTCGTTATTTCATTTAGTAAATTCGTCACAATAAGTCAAGGAAAAAGGCTCGCTGGCTGTTTTACAAAAGAGGGTAAAGTAGCAGTTTCAGTCAACTATCTTTAAGACCTTCTAACTTCGTCAATACTTGATGAAATTTAATGATTCCAGGGGCAAAGTAATCGTTATATGTCCTATTTATGAAATAATTAAAGTGTCGATTTTTTTGACCATTCCTAGAGGCCGAATATTGCACTCAAAATTACATGGGTGGGCTGCGTTTTATAACATCATGACATATGCGTTTTTCTTTCTTACTAACTAATGAGTCTAAGCTACAAATGGGTGAATGCTAGACCATTACCCTCGCCTCACCCGTAACTCACGTTTCCATAGTCACTCGAAAAGATTTATAGGGTTTTACTAGTTTATTTGATGCATAACAGATAGTAAACAAATTGTTTTGCTTTTAAGGTTTTTCAAGCACACAACTAATAACGTATAAATTTCATATCTAAGAGATAATTAACAAAGAAGGATTGCTCACAAAGCTCAAGGACGAACGTGATTAGACTTGTCCAAATGAAAGGGATGAATGCACGAACCTCCCTTACCCTTCGTTTTACAAACAGAATACAAAACCAATGATTTTTCACATTATGTTGCACCCCTAATGATCACGAAACCCTACTTGCTGCCATAATAGAGGACGACTTTTTATAGGAACGAAAAATACAAAAGTCTAGTTAGGGTTTTTCCTTTGAAGTTTAGGGGTTTAGGAAGAAGATGATGGTGTGATGTTTCGTAGACTGTATGTGTGTTGAAGACAAGGGCAGGAGGGCAACGAAACCAAAGCTTAGAAGAGGGTATGATGATAATTTGAGTTGTGTTGGGTTCTCTGAGTTTGCAAGAATGCAGGCTTCATATACACGCATACATTGGAATGTATAGTATATCCTTCTTGAGTCACATTCTTGTGTAACTAGTTATATGGTAAAGGATATTTGGGACTCGTAATTAGTCAAGGTATAAGAATTTTAAAGGTGTTTATTGTTGTTTTCGTGGGAAGCAAAACCAAAAGGTAGCAGCTAGATTATCACGAGAATACTTAGGGTTTTAGAAAAGAGATGTTAGGCTTTATTCGTTGGGTAAAGAGTGATACTAGGGATAGGATTTTGTGTATCTTTATCTAGTTTAACTTTTATAGATTTGATGAATTTGGAGGGGGGGAGTATACACGAAAATTTTGCTACAATGCAGAGATATTTATTGTTCATTGAATTCAAGTTTTTTTTTGTCTAACAATTTTTATTGGGTACCATCTTAGTGTGTAGAAACCATACAACTTGCTCGCTTACTCTTTAAGGCTTAATCGCTTAGTGGTGGTTGATATGATAACTATTATATTACGTTATGGTTTGTATGTCATAATGGAAAAAAATGTTACTAGATGTTCATTTAGTTAACCATCGTATTTATTCGCGTTAAAAAAAAGTACTAGGTTGAATTTTACTTATTAGAGTTTAACTAGTCGATTTAAAATGAGAGTAAACACGTAAAAATGTTATAACTAGAAAGAGAATAGATTTATTGAAATCATAATGAGACCTGAAAACACGGGTTGTTATAGTCTTCCCCCGTTAAATGAGCCTTGTCCTCAAGGTTTAAGACGCGGCACTTGACGACGGTGCGGTCTTGGTGAAAAGATGTGGATACTTCTGCTTGAATTGATCCTCATGTTCCCATGTAAACTCAGGACCTCGTTTAGAGTTCCATCTAACCTTAATGATGGGAATGCGACTTCTCTTCAATTGTTTGATTTCACGATCCATAACTTCTACTGGGGGGCCATTTTCTTACTACAATGTGGAGCTTGTCACGTAGTTCTTCCAACGGAACACAAGTGATTCATTAAATATTTTTTCTTTTATTCCTTTTTTCTTACTCTTTTTTTTTTTTAGGACAGACACTTGATTCAGGTTGGAACGTGGAACGTGTTATGAACTCGGAATTAATTGTTGTAGGTTAGTTCAAGTTTATAGGCAACAGTTTCGACTCTCTCGATCACCTTGAAAGGGCCGACATACCTAGGGTTTAACTTCCCCCCGTACTGCCAAAAGCACAACCTTTTCAAGGCGAAACTTTTAACATGAAACCTTGTCACCAACTTGAAATACCATTGGCTTACGTCTAATGTTTGCATAGCTCTTTTGTCGGTCACGAGCGGCTTGGATCCTACTTTTGATTTGGACGATCTTCTTGGTGGTTTCATGAATTATTGCAGGACCAGTAAGCTGAGCATCTCTAACTTCTGCCCAACATACGGGTGATCGATACTTTCGCCATACAGTGCCTCAAATGGTGAGCCTTTATGTGGGTATGGTAAAACTGTTGTTGTAAGAGAATTCCACTAACGGTAAATGTCTATCCCAATTCTTCTAAAGTCTAACACGCAAGCGCGTAACATGTCTTCCAAAGTTTGGATAGTTCTTTCACTTTGACCGTCAGTTTTGGGATGATAGGTTGTACTCATGTCCAATCGGGTTCCCAAAGCCTTATGAAGTGCTTGCCAGAATAGTGAAGTAAATCTATTCATCATGATGGAGATAATAGAACAGGCACACCATGTCGGATGACTACTTCCTTCATGTAAAGATTCATTAAATTCTCCATAAGGATCATTTTTCTCATTGTTAAAGTGGGGATTTTTGTAAGACGATCAACGATCACCTAAATGGTGTCATAACCGTTTGTCGTCTTAGGGAGTTTAGTGACGAAATCCATGGTGATTTTCTCCCACTTCCATTCTGGAATCTCTGGTTGTACTAGCAACCCAGAAGATTTTTGGTGCTTTGCCTTGACCTTAGAACAACTCAGACACTTGCTAACATATGTGGCAATATTCGCCTTCATGTTAGGCCACCAATACAACTGCTTCATGTCTTGGTACATCTTGTCAGAACCCGAATGAATTGAATACTTTGACTTATGGGACTCGTGCATGATCAGAGTCCTTAAGTCCACCAAGCCGGTAACATCTCCTGTTGTTCAAAACATAGGAGTTCCGTCAGCACGGGGTTCTACTTTTCCTTGGAGGTCTTTTCTGAAGCATGCCCCTCCCCCCCTCTCCCAACGTCTTTAAGACTAAGGTTTCTGGCTTCAATGCTTCGATCTGAGCTTCTAGGATTTTCTTAGGAAGGTTCAAGCCCATTGTCATAACTAAGGCTCGAACTCTTAATGGTTTAGTTCGTTCTTTCCTGCTTCAAGCATCAGCAACAACGTTTGCTTTCCCCGGGTGATAACGAATGTCACAATTGTAATCACTAAGCAACTCCAACCAACACCGTTGCCTCATGTTCAACTCTTTTTGATCCAAGATATGTTGTAAACTCTTGTGGTCGGTAAATACGGTGGGCCCTTCGTTTTCGTATAAGTAATGTCTCCACATCTTAAGAGCGAAACCACAGCTTCCAAGTTCCAGATTCATAATAAGTTGTGTAGTTTTTCTCGTAGATCTTCAGTTATCGAGAGCTAGGCTATAACTTCTTGTTTTGCATAAGCACGGCACCCTACCCTTATGCGAAGCATCGTAATAACAATGGAAGTTTTCTGATCCTTAGGGCAAGGCACAGAAATGTGTGCGTTACATAGATTTTGTTTAATCAATTGAAATGCAACTTCCACCTTTTCTCCCCAGTTAAACTTTATATTTTTCTGAGTTAGCTTAGTCATTGACTTTTCTATCTTGGAAAAGCCTTCAATGAATCTTCTGTAATAACCGACGAGTCCTAAAAATTGGCGAATCTCTGTTGGACTCTTAGGAGATGCCCAATCTTTAATCGACTCGATCTTTGCTGGGTCCACGTGAATGCCTTTGCTATCAATCACGTGTCTGAGAAACTGTACTTTTGGAATCCAAAATTCACACTTGGAAAATTTTGCGTACAACTCCTCTTTCTTTAGCAACTCCAAAAATAATTTAAGATTCTCTTCATGCGTTTCACCTTGTCTTTATAAATTAGTATATCGTCGATAAAGAAAATCACAAACTTATCCAAATAAGGTTTGCACACCCGGTTCATAAGGTCCATAAATACCGCTGGTGCGTTTGTCAAACCAAAAGGCATTACTTTAAATTCATAATGCCCATAACGCGTCCTAAACGCGGTCTTAGGAATGTCTTCTTCGTGAACTCTCAACTGATGGTAACCTGACCATAAGTCGATTTTCGAGTAGACACTCGACCCTTGAAGTTGATCAAACAAGTCATCAATTCTAGGAAGTGGATAACGGTTCTTTACCGTTAACTTGTTCAGTTCATGATAATCAATGCACATGCGAAAAGATCTGTCTTTCTTCTTGATGAACAAACCGAGGCTCCCCAGGGTAAAGAGTTAGGTCTTATAAATCCCTTTTTGGATAGTTCTTGAAGTTGTTCCGCCAGTTCTTTCATTTCGGATGGTGCCAACCGATACGGCGCCCGTGCTACAGGTGCAACACCTGGTACCAAATCAATTTGGAACTCTATTTGTTGAGCTGATGGAATACCCAGCAAATCTTTAGGAAAAACTTCAAGAAAGTCTCTGACAATCGGCACGTCCTCAAGTCGCTTCCCCTCCGACTTGTCTTTGGCTTCCTTCGTGGTAATGTGTGCTAAAAAGACATCACATCCCTTTGACAAATACTCTTGTACTTTAGTGCATGAAATGATATGTAGTCGGGATTCTTTCCTTTGGTTGTTTCCCTTTGCTGGAAAATTATATCTCTTACCGAACGGAAACACGTTACAATTCTTCACTCACAGATGATCACTCATGATACTTTGTTAACAGTCCATCCCAATAATGACTACAAAGAAACCGAGTGGGACCGGCATCAAGTCATGTTGAAGGATGGTTTCATGAAGTTTAGAGTGCAAACACGAATTATGGTGTTAATCCTATGATTTTCCCATGGCTAATTTCGTCATAATGACTTTCTAACGTAGTGGGGATAATGTTAATCAAGGCACTAAAGGTATTAGATACAAAGCTCCTTTCGCACTCAATTTCAAGTAAATTGTAGCATAAAACGGTTGTTGAGGAGAAACGTACACGTATATGACGTTAGAGTCCGCGGTAGCCATTCTTCTCCCAAAGCATAAGCTCTTCCTTGAGCTGTGCCATTCCCATTGCTATTCCCATGGTTCTTTAGTTTTGGGGGGCCCCCCCCCCCCCCCAAATTAAAATAAAAAAATTCTTCATTGATGTGGCCGGTGTTTTGATTCTTGTTTTTGTTGTTGTTATTGTTGTTGTTGGTATTGACCCGACAATCAGTGGTAGTATGACAATACCTCTTGCATTTTCCACACTTGGGTGCACATTGCCTAGTGTGATGGTAATTGCACTTGGTGCATAGAGGTAGGTCCCTAGTATAGACCTTCTTTTCACCAGGGCCGGCAGTGTAAGCCCTAGATACATTTTGCTTCTTGTGGGGTTGTTGTTGGTGATTGTTTCTTGATGAATCGTCAGCCTTCCTCTTGTTTTCATTCTGCCTTTCCGCATAAGTGCGGAGTTTCTGATCCATCAAGTCGTTGGCCATCTCGATAGCAAAATCATCAGTCTTGGGTCTTGCAGACATGACATTTCCATGAATGTTATCGGGAAGTCCATCGATATAATTGTCAATCTTTGCGGTTTCATCAGCAAGAAATTTGGTGCACATCAAGGCTAGTTCTTAAAAAC
Organism: Tanacetum coccineum; assembly: GCA_026074375.1. Taxonomy (NCBI): domain Eukaryota; kingdom Viridiplantae; phylum Streptophyta; class Magnoliopsida; order Asterales; family Asteraceae; genus Tanacetum; species Tanacetum coccineum. Next base: position 21,053 of record BQNB010114861.1, read on the forward strand.
GCTGAGTGTAAGCTGCAACATTGTTTCCCCTGACCTTAAGATTCCACAGTTCAATTTCGAGTTCTTGATTTCACCATTTGGATAATAATTGTCCGTCAATTTCTTCTTGAAAGTTCCCCAAGTCATAGCATAGGCAGCATCATGACCTAAGGTTCTCACATGACCATTCCACCAGGTTAGTGCAACACCTAGCAGAGTGCATGTAGAAAACTTCACTTGATTTTCAATGGCACAACCGCTAATGTGGAATACTGATTCCATCTTTTTGAGCCATTGAGACAAGCCAACAACGCCTTCAGTTCCCTTGAAGTTCAAGGGCTGGCATTTCATGAAGTCAGGGTAGGAACAGACACGTGCAGGTTGCACAGGCCTTCTGATTCCTCTTCCTGAACTTTAGCTTCCGTCATCCTGAGTATAGTTTCTTTGGATTGCCCGATCGATCATAACTTGAATGGATTCTAGAGTTATGGCGTCTTTTTCTCCTTGTCTTGTTACAGGCATGATTCTAATAATCACCAAAATACAATGTACGTGAGATATAATCACAATATCGATACAAATGGATATGATAATAATAACTACACCACAACACAATGGAAAATAAATAAAATGAGATCAACC